>JAYKKT010000049.1:9162500-9225000 GCA_036023115.1 Brasenia schreberi
TTAAAAGAGGTAGCAGACGACCACAAAAGTGTTGGAAAGAAACAATAAAGAATGATCTAGCTTATTGTGAGTTAACTGCTAACATGGCACATGATAGGGCTATGTGGAAACAAAGAATCCATGTAGCCGACTCCGTCTAGTATAAGAAAAGACTTAGTTGTTGTTGTTGTTGAAATGATTCAATATTTGGTTTTCTTTGGGAAGTTACAATAAACTAGAACCAGTAATTATCTTCAATTCCTCATTGACTATATATAACCTGGTACTTAAGTTTTATGATGTGTTTCCATTATCTATCCTTCAATTTCGACTATTAGCAGTGTTATCTGTATCGCACCGTACGATACGATACGGGGGCCCGTATCGTGAAACCCACAGTATCGCACCGTATCGTGCGATACGGGCCGTATCACACGATACGCCCTGTGACCCTTATAAAGGGTCTCAGGCCGACTGAAACCCGCGATTTTCTCTCTCTTCTTGGGTTCCTCAAGCTCCCTAAGAGCCGATTTTCGCCTCCTTAATGTTCAAAGCTCCAAAATCGTGCCCTACGGTGCCCGTGCAAGCCTCCAAACTCAGATTTTGGTATATTTTTAATGTTTTTTTCATTATTTTCCTTTATATTTGTTGTTTTTTGTGCTATTTCGGTGGTTTTTTTGAATGACAAAATATGAAGTTATTAAGTGTGTATATATGATTTTTATTGCATTCATGAAGTGGGAGATACTCGATTTGAGTGTTATTTGAAGATTGGGAGATTTACGAAGTGCTTTTATTTTAAGTTTTTTGTTTGAATTAAAGTACTCCATTGAGATGGCAGGAAGGGGTGGTAGAGACTCTCATTCAAAGTCTGATGATCCGGTATGGCAGTGGGGTATACCAGTTGAGGGTTCAAGGTTAAAAATTAGATACTTATTTTGTGAAAAGGTGGTTAGTGGTGGAATTTCAAGGTTGAAACAGCACCTAGCAGGAACCAGGAAAGAAGTTGCTCCATGCATAGGCAGAGTTAGAAGTTTGCCAGAAGGTATTAAATGGCAATACCTACACATGATTGAGAACATATAAGAACGGAGATAACAAAAGGATGATTTTCAGATGTATGAAGAAGCTGATGATGCTACTGTCATTGGATTTGGATTCATTGATAGTTTGCCTTCAGATGCTCGAACAGAGATTGGTAGTAGCAGTTCACGAGCACCTACTAGAGGAAAGAGGGTTGCAATTGAAGACTTTGGAGGTGGCAGAAGAGGAAGTTCAGGAAGGAGTAGAGGAAGAGCTTCTTCTTCTAGCATACATTCGTTCTTTCCTCCTTCCACTACACCTGGTGCTCAACTAGGAATTCGTGCTGCTATGACTTCAGAACAACTGCATGATCAGGCAGACCTTGCAGTGGGAAGATGGTTTTATGATGCATGCATTCCATTTAATGCAGCAAATAGTTTTTATTTTCAAGCAATGGCAGATGCAATTGCAAACATTGGTCCAAGATATAAGATGCCCTCTTATCAGAAGTTGAGAGGGAAGATATTAGATCAGACCGTAATTGAAGTGCAACAATACTGTTCGACTTTGAGACAGTCGTGAAAGGAAACAAGATACACTATTATGGCAGATGGATTGACCGATAGGCGAGGAAGGACATTGCTAAACTTTCTTGTATATTGTCCTAAAGGACTCATGTTTTTGAGATCTCTAGACATGTCAGAGGAGAGGTACACTGCAGAGATCCTACGAGAAGAATTTGATAAGATTATACAGGAGGTTGGGCTACAGAATGTGGTCCAATTGATTACAGATAATGCAGCTAACTACAAAGCAGCTGGGAAGGAGTTAGTTGATATTTATGAGACTTTCTACTGGACACCATGTGCAACCCATTGTTTAGATCTCATCCTTGAGGACATTGGTGAGATGGATGAAATAAAGGCAGCAACTGAGTATTGCCAAGATATTACAAAATTCATTTACAACCATGCATTTGTTTTGTATATGATGAGGAGATATATAGAAGGTGCAGAGCTTCTTCGCACAGCTGTAACTCGGTTCGCAACAAACTTCTTATCTGTACAAAGTATTGTGAGACAGAAGCAAGCTTTGAAGAGAATGTTCTCCTCAGATGAGTGGCAACAATTTGCAGAGTTGCCTCAAAACAGAAGAAATAGAAAGTTGAATGAGATTGCAGAAACAGTTTTTAGAAGTTCATTTTGAAATGCATGTGTCAGATTATTGAAAATTACTTATCCATTAGTGAAAGTTTTGAGATTGGCTGATAGCAAGGAAAAACCATCTATGGGCTACCTTTATGAAGCTATGGGCAGAGCAAAAGAAGCCATCAGAAATAATTTTAATAGAAAAAAGAGAGATTATGTGCCCATATGGAAAATAATTGATAGTAGATGGAATAAACAATTGCATCAACCTATTCATGCAACAGCATATTATCTAAACCCATCATTCAGGTACTCAGGAACCTTCAAAAGAGACGGTGAGGTTAATCGAGGAATCATTGATTGTATCAACAGATTAGTCCCTGATGAGAGCATATCATATGCGATACATCGAGAGATGAAGATATATGATAATGCTCTTCACTTGATGGGTTTGCCTGTTGCAATTCGCAACCGCTCTACTATGCGTTCAGGTACATTGTTTATTTTCATATTTAAATTGCATCTTACATTACTGTAGATTATTATGTCTCTAATGTTTGTATTTTTTTTACAAATGTTTGGTAGAACAGGTTTGGAAGTATTTGTCCAAACCTTAGAGATTTTGCAGTTAGAGTCTTAAGCCAAACCTGTAGTGCAACAGGTTGTAAAAGAAATTGGAGTATTTTTGAACACATCCATACAAAAAAGCGCAACAGGTTGGAACACAAAAGGCTTAATGATTTGGTTTATATTCGTTGTAACATGCGCCTTCGTGAAAGGTAATGTTGTATTACTTTCAAATTTTCAATTCAATATTATTTAACTTCAGTTTTCAATTGTTAATATTACTTACTAATTGTTTATCTTTGTTTGTGTCGTAGGCAATTAAAAAAAGTAAATAGAGAAGAAAGTCAGTTTGATCCAATAAGTTTGGATAATTTTGATATATTAGAAGATTGGGTTATGGAAGACACTGGAAAAATGCCCTCCTAACAGAAGAAGACGTTGCTTGGATTAATTTGGAAGGAGCGCAACAACATTATGGAGATGAAGAATTTGATTTTGAAGAAAAAGGTATGGGCGTGGCTGATGATGATGATGAGGATCTGCAACAAGGAGAAGATGAAGATTATTTAGTTGATGATCCTGATTACAATTTGTAAAATGTAACATTATATGTAACTGTAGTGTATTGTAAAGTTGTAAACTATGTCTTTATTTTATTTTTTGGATTCAAAATATGTAAATTTGGATGCAATTGTTCAATGTTGAATGCTCAATCTGTACTAAACTTACATTATATGAATTTAAAGCAATTATCAGATTTTTCCTGATTTTTCCTAATTTTTTCGATTTTTTTTCAATTTTTTACTAATTTTTATTGATTTTTAATTAATTTTTACATTATTTTAATATTAAAGTATGATACGATACGATACGCCCGTATCGTGGAGCCCAGCGATACACGATACGATACGCGTCAGACAACACTGACTATTAGTCATTTCCAGAATATGAAGCATGAAATTTTTTAATGCAATGCAATATATTGATAATATAAGCTCCACAATTGAACCATAATGGTTATATATTTGTGAAGATACGAGGTGGATTTCATGAGATCAGAAATTCTGTAGGCGCTGCTACTGTTGTCCTTATTAATGCTTTGTTTATTAACCTTGAGATATGGGAGACCATATGACAAATTCTTGCAATTTCAGATATGTGACATAGTTGCAGTTTCTAGACTTCTTAATGCTGCTCTAGTTGTTCCAGAACTTCAGTCAACTACTAGCTCCAAAGGAATCAGGTTGGTGTCGTTTCATAGAAGAAGTAAACGCTCCATTTCAGCGTCATCTTTCTCACACATCTTCTATATCCTTTTGTTTTGCAGCTCTGCTTTTAAAAGCTTTGAGTACCTTTATGATTTGGACCAATTCATAACAGCACTAGCAGAAGATGTTATCATTGTGAAAACCCTTCCTAAACATTTAAAAGCTGCGAGGAGAAACAATGAGGTCCATGTGATCACGGTACCACATTCAGCTTCACCTGAATATTACCGAAGGATTGTTCTTCCAGCATTAAATAAGCACTCAATTGTTGAATTACTTGTTTCAGGTGGTGGATGTTTGCAGGTAGGCAGACAAATATTTTAGTGATATAGTTTCAGGGACTTCCATTCAAAGTTTTATTTCCATGAGTGCATGCAATTTTTTTGTTTTAATTCCGTAAGTGCTTGTGTATTTTTCAATGTCATTAAGTGCCAATTGCTGTGCAAAATATTGAGCTACTCTTTTTTCGATGCTATAAACCTATTATCCTCAGATTACTTTGATAATGATTTGGTTCATTTCCTAGGATAATGGTACTCCAAAAAGCTACCATCACGAAATTCACTTTGTCATACCACAACTTTATCAGCTTTTGCAATCTGTTGACATTTCAAAATCGTTCTAGAGTTTGTTTATGTTTTTCTCCTCTTTAATCTTGCTCACTTGCTGCATGAGTTTGTTCACTCTTTTGGGTGACAAGTTGGTGGTGCTTGCAAGTAGCTTGAAGTTGTTTGAGAGGAAAACTTTTTTCATTGCATTTGTCAGGCTCTCCTTCCACCCAATCTTGAAAAGTACCAAAGATTGAGATGCAGGGTTGCATTCCATGCCCTTCGGTTTCGTCATGAAGTTCAGGAACTTGATACCAAAATAGTCCAGAGGTCAGAGCTTTGTTAGTGCTCTAAGTTGTCTAGCTAGTTTTTTCTTCTCCTACTTGTTGACATGCTGAGCTGTTTCAGGCTAAGATCTTCAGGGAAACCTTTCCTTGCATTTGATCCTGGGTTAACTAAAGATGCTTTAGCTTATCATGGTTGTGCTGAGAAATTCTAGGTAAAGTGTCTTGTCATTCAACTCTGGTTTACTACAAGTGTTCTTTTTTCTCCTCAACCACCTCACATCTGGTGGAAGGAAATATAAACTTTCTCAATAATCCCATTAAAATCCTATTCCTTTTCTCAATTTAAGCAAGTTATCGTCTGGGTGAATTCATCCAGATTGTAAGACGTCGGTGTTATTCACCTAAGAGCTAATCTTATTATTGCACTTGATTAGGCTCGGCCTCCATCTTTAAGTCTAGTTGCAGGTTACTGGGTGTACTTGTCTTATCTGGTTTGTCATTTGTAGGACGTGCATACTGAGCTAATACAACATAGAAGGAAATGGATGCTGAAACGTGGGGTCATCAAGGGAAATCTTACAGTAGACTCTATGCTACTGCATCTCAATAGTACATGCCCTTTGATGCCAGAAGAGGTGAGCACCCTAGTGAGAAAGATAAAGACCAAGTTCAGAAACTTTCTTCCTCCGCTTTTAACTTTTTTTATTGTTTGCAGATTGGTATCATTCTTCGTGCATTTGGGTATCCACAGGATACAGTAATATATGTTTCTGGAGGAGAAATATTTGGTGGCCAAAGATATATGATTCCTTTGCATGCTATGTTTGATAATGTTGCTGACAGAACCTCGGTCAGCACTGTGAAAAAATTAACAGCCATATATGGGCATGAGAATTTCCGGGATGCCTTTTCTCATCCACCGCCTCCAGTTATTTCAGAAGAAATGTGGAGCTGCCTGGAAAAAATCTGGTCCACAACCACGACCGCTTTCTCCACCACCATCAAGGCTCAAGTATCCGCATAATGCTGAAGGATGGTGGGGCTGGGTCGCGGAGAGTGAGAAAGAACCACAGCCATTGATTGCCGAGTTGAGGACACAAGCACACAAGCTTTTGTGGGAAGCCATTGATTACATGGTATCTGTTAAAGCAGATGCATTCCTCCCTGGGTTTGATCGGGATGGCATGGGACATCCTAATTTTGCTAGCTTGGTGATGGGACACCGGCTTTATCAGAATCCTGCAGCAAAAACATTTCGGCCGGATAGGTACTTTCTCTGTCCTGTTAGTGTCTGTTACTTCTGCTGATCCATAAGTATAACCTTCTGCCAGGGCACTTTTATCCACATTCTCAGCTGTCATAATGAACAAACTATGAGAAGAATGATATCATGATGATCTGGCACCGCACTGCACTCAGTGGCTCACCTCCATCATATCAGTCTTCATCGTTATCTTTTCCTGTATGGAGACTTTTACCACTGAGACATGCCAATACTATGAAAAGTTGTACTGCTTTAATCGCTATTCCTCAAAGTTTTTAGTTCTTCATCTGGTAAGGGTTAGGTAACCAACAATCGGTATAAAACATTGTCCATGTCTTTTACCAGGGTTGTGATATTTTCAGCTGTAGTGTACTGGATCCTGTTAGAATTCTGAATTTAAGCATAAGTGAGTTGGAATAGTACTAGGAAGGTGACCTCCTAAGAAGTCCTTATGTTGCACCCTGTTGCTGACCCCATCTAATATGGTAAGGCTTGGTTAAGGTAAGGTAAGGATCTCGTGTGGGATGCAACCCTTTAGATGCTCACTCTGGTACAAACTCCTGCCTTTAGATTAGAAGCTGAAGCCAGATGAACTGCAAAAATACTGACAAAAAGATTGAAAAGAAAATACTATGCTAGATCTCATCTTCATATGGATTGTGAACATGAACCTTTCTTTTAAAGTTTCAAACATCAGAATCATCTTAGGTCTCTCATGGGAGGAGGACGTGGCATATGATTCTTGTATGCAAGTAGGAAACATTTGGTATTTGTTTAGCTCATTGCATCTTTCTACCAGGAAAATCATTGCATTACTTTCGGAGGAAATCCGCAGCAATCTGTACCAAGCAAATCACGCGTGGGTGGCATCGGTAAGGAAGCATCTCATGGACTCTGTGGTCAGAGGTCTGGTTGAAGCAGCGGCAAACTCGAAACCGTTGTCTTTCCTGTCACACCCTGCTCCTGAATGCGTATGCAAAAGATCATCATCGGTATCTCACTTTAGATCTTTAAGTGAAACAAATTCTCAGAATAACATCACAATGGGAGTTAAGTACCAGTGTCCAAAATGGACGGATGCGGACAAGGTGGTGCATTCAGAAAGTTACGAGGAAGAAGATTTAGAAGAAGCCGACACGATATCTGGCCGATTTTTTCAGCAAGCCAAGGGTTCATCACAAGGGGTTGAAACAAATGTCAAAGACGTTCGATTAGAATATCAAGAAGACAATGATGGTGAATGATAACAGTTGATGTTCGGGTTAACATGAAGCTTATCCCAATATTCTTTCACTCCTCCCTTGGGAAGCTTGAGATGTGTGTACAGATGGTAGCAAGTTCTGGTTAGAGTTTTGACACGACTCATTTTTGTACACTGCCGAGGGGAAGAGTGAAGTTTCATAAGGTATGGTTTTGTATATTACAAACCCCATTTTGGTGTATTTAATGCAATAGGTGATTGATCTATTCACCGAGGGACAATTCTTTCCATGAGAATTCGCCCTGAGTTTAATTAAATGTTTATGGAATGATCCTTGCTTTAATTGTTGGTCTCAGTTCCAGCAATTCAATGTACATTTATCTTTGTGTGTCTGAGAGAGAGAGAGAGAGAGAGAGAGAGATGAGGCGGCTGCTTCAGAGGGCTGCCATGCAAGGGCAACTCCTTGGGTTTTGAGTGACATGGACGGATGAGGTTCATTGATCATGATTGCGCGTAGACCTTTTGCACATATATATATATATATATATATATATATATATATATATATAGAGAGAGAGAGAGAGAGAGAGAGAGATTGGTTCATGTCCACCATTGACGACGGAGGGAGAATGTCGTAGATGTGTACACCTATTTAAATCTAAATATTCTTAAAGATATCGATACCTATTTATAATTAAATATTCTTAAAGATTTAGTTTGTTTTATCATTGAAATTGACGGTTATAATTTAAATTACAAATTATAAAATATTATTATACTTTTAATAGATATATTAAATGCACTTAGTATTATTTTGATTTTTGTTTTAAAGATCTCAAATGCTGATATAAAGATAAGGAGATTTGAGTATGGTGGAATATTCTCTTCCTATACGTGTGCCAGTGGTATTGAATTCCTCATTTCGCATGATTTTGTGACCATCATTGTCCACTTCTACTGTCCAACCTACACCAGTCTCTGCTACTTTTGTCAAATAACCAGTAGAGCATGTTTTTCAAAACCTAACCTACATCTTTTCAAAACCTATGAGCATGTTTTTCAATAAAAAAGTCTCACAGGCGAACTTTAGTCAATGTTGTACAGCTGCTAATATTTGTTGGGTCTTGATGGATTTTCTGCTTCAAAATCTATCATGTTTTTCAATAGACAACCTTTCGCACTCAAGCAGTTTCACATCATTTTGCTTGGTTCCATAAGTTAAGATCCAAATAATATCTGTGCAGATCATATGGACTCCCGTGTCGTGCGCAGCTATTTAATTGTGAAAATATTGCATAATGTGCTTGATTCAAAATCAGATATTAATTCACTACAATTGCTGTCAACTAATTGACAACCTCATACTTTGCTTGCTCACCAAGGTTGATGCGCACTATTTAAATAAGAACCTTGCTTTGCATGTTTGGATATCTAGTGAAATTTCAAAATACAAAGTGATCAAAGAGTGCAATGAGCATAAAAGAAACCCTCCTAGTTAGCAGCGAAGTCGGGTGAGTCTGCTCGTGCAGACAAATTCAAGGCTCAGGCAAATCAGTTGTTGCTACCAGTAAGAGAGAAGATGGCTAAAGAGAAGAATTCAAGTTGGCACTCTTCCTTACTACAATTAGTAGTGTCATGCTTCTCATCCTCCGGACACGGGGAGACCGAGAAGCCCCAGACGTCTGTGGTGGATGGACCCGAGAAGATGGTTGCAGCTGCACACCATTTCCGCAGCACCCACTTGGTCCATTCAAGGTGGTAGTGTGCGTATGTGAACTGCTTGCAGCGAGTAAATGAAAATTTGAAGACAGAGAACGAATGCTGATGATCCAAGCCTAAGCTGTATTTGTTCTTGTGGTTGTATTGGCTTGACTACTCGGTGGTGTGCTTCATGGCGCAAGGCAAATGACTTGGGTTAAATTAAAAAAAGCCAACACGAGTATTGATTTTTCGTTAATCTACGTTGCTGCGACCGGTAGAAGGCTCAATTTGGATCCAGTTTGAACCTTATTAAGTCTTTTATTTCTCTGGGGTCGTCAACAATTAACCTGCATGTCGACATAGCTCATATTCTGCACAAGCAAATTTCAATAAATTGTTATTCGTACCACTTAAAATGTAATAATTAAAAATGAAAATACCTCCCTTTCTCTTTGCTATTCTGCGTGATGCGAGCATCATGAAACGTTATAACATGTGCTATGAGGGTACATCAACATGAAATTGATGGCAACATAACACCTGCCGGGAGAACCTGATCTTGACATGACCCGAAAAGCCTACATTCATGACCACCTAAAGTAACACGAGAAATAATCAGCTTGTGTTCTGGTTGAACTGTTTCTTTCATGTTGATCAGAGATATATACGTATCTATGTGTGTGTTATTCACCTTATAAATCAGGGTAGATCTGCCCAGTTCATAAAGTCCGGACCAATTTCAGCTGACACTGGATCCAAAACTCTCACCCACACCTACCCCATCATAGGCTGGGTCAGGTCCGCCAGCAATGACGGATCTACATCTTATGGTCCGTCCTCCCCCTACCTTTCAATGACCTACTAGCCTCACCCTAAAAGAATTTTTGGATCCGTCCTCAGGCTCAGCCTAGTTGATGCACCTTCAACCACATATGCTAGGTGGACACTGAAATAACAATTTTGCAAATCAAATACTAAAGTGAAGCTTTCCCTTTCTTTTTACCATGAGGACATTAAAGCCAGTTATGCACACCGCGGTGATCGAACTCATGCCATCATCTTGTGAGTCGAGTCCCGCCCTAGGTCAGCTAACACCGTGGGTGCCTCTTTCTTGAAGGTTTGAAGCTTTATTAAGAAGCTTTGGAGGATTCATTATCCTTGAAGCAGTTGAAGATTATATTAGTTTTCACATTAGCTCTAGTTACCAGCTCCGTGTCAGGTCATCATCAACGTCGTCAACAATATCACCAATATCAAACCCAAAAAACACTACAAGTTTCCTTCAGTGAGCTATTTTTTGGCATTTATATAGGAATAATTCCAGGTAACCTGATCGTGAGAAACGGAAACAACAAAAAAGAAAGGGCTGCAAGACTGTTCATTGCCTTGGAAGGTGCAATTAAAGTTAAGGGATGGGGTTCACCCTGAGTGTCAGCTCAACGGCAGGGTGCTTTGACACCCTTGCAATGGTGGGGAGTTCGACTCCCGAAGGTGCACGTCCGTGATCCCTTTGTAGCTTGTAATATCAAGAAAAAGAGAAGATAAAAGGTGGGGTTCATCGCAACTTGATTCGTTATATAGGACCTTAGTAATAAAACTGCAGACGCAGATCCATATGAGCTTGTAACCATTGTTTCGACGAACAATGGTTACATGTTTCAATCATGAATAATATTGATGCTTAGATTTTCGTGCAAAGAGTTAACAATACGAGAGAAAGAAAGCACTTGAATTTTCATGTAGAGTTCCGGTGATCATCTTTCTCCTGATGTCAAAGTTTTCTACTGAAATTGAGTTTATAGAACCTCAGTTTCATGCCAGCAATGGACGGTTCTCCGTTTGATGCCCATTGAAACTTAATGAAAAATCAAGGCCTAGTTTCCCTAAAACTTTGTGTAGATAGACCATCCCAGTACAAAGGCAAGGAAAACATTCAATATCTTATTCTATGATCGAACTTAAACGTCATGCTTTTTATCTCCTTACTATTCCTTTGACTGGAAATGGAACGTCATATTGAATAGCTTCATGAAGCTTCGTGGGGTGGACTCAGCAAGCCATAGACGACGACTTTGCTTGTTCCCCAAGCTGCCTAAGCTTTATAAGCGAAAATCACACTTCACATCTCCATAGAAACCGAGACCAATTAGGCCCAAGCGCCGTGATCTGGCCGCAGCACCTTGCTGGGAACATGGATCAAGAGAAGAAATTAAATTGGTGTACGCAAGTCTTAAAATTACTGCTTTCATGTTTCTTATATTCCACATACAGTGAGCCGGAGAAGGCGGATGCTTCCCCACTTAATGGAGCCGAGATGATGGTTTTCGCCACAAACCATTTTCGCAGCACCCACTTGATCCGGTCTAGCTGCTAGAGGATGCACCTGAGAACAACTTACTGCAGAGTACGCTGTATCAAGCTCCATTTATTATTCTCCATTAAACACCTACGATTTCTTAGAACATACCATATGATAAGAAATTTTAGCCACTCTCGGCCCAATTGCGAACAACAATCATGAAATGTGGAAAGAAAAGCACTCTTTTCGGATTTCACGAGATCATATTTTCGAAAGTTAAAACGTTAATAAAATGATTTTTGTTTTTAAGTAAAACTCAAGCGTCTCTTGGATAAAAGAAAGACAGGGCTGTTAAAAGGAAAAACCCAGAGCGACAAAAAGCCAAAAAGCCATGTATAAATACAAAGTTTACATACCTCGAAACAAGATAATAGAGAAAATTGATACTTTATTTTATGTCTTCTAAAACCCTCTGCGGGTAACCCGAAAAACTAAACACTTCTATTACATTCACTGTGCACAACCGAACCAGACAAGACAGACAGCTTCGGAGATCGACAACTGCCAATGGGATTTTTCAGTTTCTACAAATGAGGCATGGAGCCTGGGGTATCAACCTTCCATTAGTATCTCCCAGAACTCCCCCACAATCAACAACTCCCGGATTATCCCGACTAACTCCACCACAATTAAGTTTATATCATCCTTCAAGCAGGAGTCGACCAGATTATTTCACCTCTTCAACCCTCTCTTGAAG
This sequence comes from Brasenia schreberi, assembly GCA_036023115.1. NCBI lineage: Eukaryota > Viridiplantae > Streptophyta > Magnoliopsida > Nymphaeales > Cabombaceae > Brasenia > Brasenia schreberi. The sequence goes on from JAYKKT010000049.1 coordinate 9,174,543, forward strand.
GGAGTCCTGATCTGGCTTGAAAGGTAACAAATTCTGAGCGAAGGGAATGAACTGATGCTGAAGTTGTTATCTATGCAAAAGCTATATTTATTTGAAGCCACCAACCCTTAGAAGACAGGACCGGGAAGATAAACCACCAGCTTCGTAGCTCGAATCAGCATCGATGTAATTTAAATTTTTTTTTCCAATTTTTTTCTAGTTCTACTCATCAAGGTCTTGCTTGCCTAAGCCCCTTCTTATTAATAAAAAAGAAATTTGGTATTTCGTTAGTGCCTTGTGATAAGAGAAGAACTGAACTTCAAGGGGATCCAAATCCAAACTCGAAATTGTACCTCAATAGCACACACTTGACAAAGAAACATGATACGACAAGGTTCATTGATCCATGGAGGAGATTCTCTTGTTATTCAGTATGTACTTATAAAGAGTTTATATAGATACATTAATGCTCTCCTTTTTCTTTTCTACACCAAAACATAAGAAGCTCTTGGAAATTCTGCAACTGAGTCAAAAAAATCCAAAGCATGGTGTACAAAAGATTAGGTGTGTGTGTTGAGAGAGAGAGAGAGAGAGAGAGATTGCTTGTATAAAAAGTAACATGAAGAGAGAGAAAATGAAAGAGATGGGAAACTTTTACCTCCATCATGGGATTGGAATGACCTCATACTGAGATCAAATGACTACCCTCCATAAGCTGCCATAAAGAAGAATTCCAGTTACTATTGTCGCCAAAACAACCGAATCGATTGGGTAAGTATTTATATTAGCTTATGAACCATGGAGGCTGCTTCATTCAAAGTCAAACTCAGGTTTGGATATGGATCGAGAGTACCCCAACCCGATCCGGTTAGTGAAGGAACACCTCACACGGACTCGGTTGAACACGAAACCCGAATCGAAGTCATTCGCCTCTGTTACAATTCACAAGAAGCACTATTTGGAAAGGAAACTAGTACCAGGCTGTGCTCTGTTTCTTCTTCATGCAGGGTTTGTTCACCTTCAGAGAAATTCCCGTTATCTAGATCAAGATCTTCCTCTTCCCTACTTCCTTCATCCCTGGATTCGTCCTCCAACTCCGGCAACTCTTCTCTGTCCAGTTGAACGGAGACGGCCGGACTTCCGGCCACGGCATCCTTGTGGTGATCACCAACTTAGGAATTGAGACGGATTTTGGAAAACCACCAACGTGCAAAAAGAATGAAAACAGCAAGACTAAGCGAGGAGAAGAAAAAACAAGCATAACAAAGATATGAGAATAAGAAAACCGGTTAGAGGAGGAAGGAAGACGAAGAAGAAGAAACAAATCGTGCACCACTCAAATTCTTGAATCAAAGTTGCCCTTGAAAAACATGATTACTTTGAAATTATTTGTTTTTTTGTTCCTTGGTTCATGCTTGCGCCATATGCGTGTGAGAGAAAGAGAGAGAGAGAGAGAGTATTTGCACCAAGGAAACTGATAGACTTGGTGAAGCTGGACGTCTGCAATGCCAGCTCAGAGATGAACTCTAACGTGTGAGGTTCAGAACTCGACGTATATCAGCTACACGCATATAATGGATCGGCTTATGTTCTGGGCCATGACTGATCCGAAACACATATTCTCAGGCAATACATGCGAACTGAAGGATGAAAATGTAAGACCCAACACGAACACGAGCACAAAAAAGGTTCGTGTTTTGTGATAACGCAAAGTAACAAAAAATAGTTGGGTGGCATTCATATCGACCTCAAAATGAACATACCGGTACCGAGAACGATGGCCCAACGGCAGTGCGGATTGGAAGTTATCGCCCTGCAGGAGTTCGATCCCCGGTGGATACATGGCTTTAGCCCCCCGTCGTAAAAAGGAAAAACAGATACGAAAACACAAAATTGTTGGCAATATAACCACAATATATACGAAGACAATCAGATCATGTAGTGTTGTCTTGTGTCTCTCGCAAACCCAAATAACATGCAAGAACACGAAACAGCAACAGCAAAATGCCACTCCAATCAGAGTTCGGGTCTCAACCTGTATCATGAATCATGATGAGGTACCATTGGATCGGGAAAGAGAAGGCTTGTATCTGGGTTTTAAATGTGGTAACGGCATAAATACCCATTTAAATTTCACTCAAAAATTTACATTAGTGGCCGCCACATTAGGTTGGGCCAACAAACCGAACTGATCATTGTTTCTTACAGACCTCTTTGGCTGAACCTATTCGTGTTGATGACCCACACAAGCTGACTTGCTAAGCTATTTGAGTTACATCGACACAGAATTGTTGTTTGGGCTTGAGTGTAATAAGAGTGTCTTTTATATTTTTAAACCCCTCAAAATTTTTAAATAATACTCATACCTCCTGTAAGAATAAAGGATTGACATGACTATACATGTGTTTGAGAGGTTGCAAGATCCAGCTTACAATCACATATATAATAGATTTAAAATTTTCATTAACGGAGATTAGGTGGAGTTTACTTGAAGGGTACACTTAAGGTAATTTAGGTTGCTATGGCATTAAAGAAATTATCTAGAAACAAAAGAAATTTCAAAGAGAGAGAGAGAGTAAAATGAACCCTGGCCATATTGGAAGCCTAATAAAGTTGTATAGGTTTGGCGTGAGCATCTAAATAGATTATCATAGAATTCCATGGTCAAATTTGATAGCTGATGCCGAATAGGAACGCACTAATGTAAGGCATTTTACTCTTGAATGCTATTTTCCAATAAGAGTTCACGCCTAGGGAAGGAAAAAGATGCATCTGGGTCAAATATGGCTTTACTAGATTCGTTGAATACAACTAATCTGATTTTGAAGTGTATGTGTATATATAGTGCAGAACATAAACCACCAATATTCAAATTTCATTAAAACTAATCTCAATGAGCAGTTGAGATTGTAAAGTTAAAATGTGCAAAAGGTATATATATATATATATATATATATATATATATATATATATATATATATATTTTGCACTTGATTACCTTAATATCTACTTTTCACTTTTATTTTTTAATATCAGCTAATCAAACTTTTAATCGAATGATTTAAATTGGTTTGGATTGAGTTTGTATGTGAATAGTGTGTACCCTTTATCTTCTCTCTCTCTCTCTCTCTCTCTCTCTCTCTATATATATATATATATATATATATATATATATATATATATATATATATATATATATATATATATATATATATATATATATATATATATATATATATATATAACAAAATGAGGTATAGTTAAGTTGGAGACTGAAGAAATCGTAGAAAGATCGTATTCTTAAGGGGGACTGAATACTTGTATAATATATACGTGGATTTGTGTTTCAAGTGTAACTGGTAGGGATTTGTCTAAACCCACAAAAAGAAAAAGGACCTTTCGAGATGTGTTTGTCGGGTTAAAATCCACCACGCCCGTAATTGAATTACCACATCTGTGTGAGGTGATTTTTTCCACAAATAGTATAGGCCACGGTTGGAATCGTTAGCTTTTGTCTTGACGGACAAGCTCCTTAACGTGAAAAGGAGATGCTCAGGATAGTAATTTGAACCTGTCTCGGGGATATAGGACGGGTTTTCAGGCCCTGTAATGAAATGGGACGTGAAGGAGATGTGGAGTGGGTTACTAGCTTATGTATATATATTAGCGTCTATTTATATAGCTTATGTATATATATTAGTGTTTATTTATATAAAATATGTTTATTATAAATATTTTATATATACAAATTTTTTATATAAAATATAATTATATATAATAACTTTTAGTTTAATAATATAAATTATCATACATATTATATTTTGTGTAATATACATATATATATTAAATATTTTTCTTAAAAATACTTTTATCGGTTAAAATGGAGCATGGTAAGCTAGGATTGGGTCGTAATAAAAGAGTGCAGGATGAGTGGGTCTGATCTCTCAACACCCATGGGACGGAGCGAAGGAAGGTATAGAAGAAGGATTATAGGGTGGGACGGATGTGGGTGGGTGGAATGAAAACCCGTCTCACCCTGCCTCGTTGCCATCCCTAGCTCCTTCCAGCTGGCGGGTGGGAAATCACTTGGGATGCTTTGGGTACCCGCGGGTACCCAAATCCTTTAGTGATTGACATACATCCAATGTGGGACTCATACGTCACGTGCTGCATCATGTAGCACGTGTCTCAACTGATGGAAAAAGAAGAAGCTCCCCGTGATCTCAGCCGAAACAGATCCAATATCTACCTCACAGATGACGTGGGACCGCTGGTAGTATTTTTTTTCCCCTCTTTTTACAGTTGGAAGCCGAGCGTATGCACCTCCGGGAATTGAACTCGCTACCCCACGGCCCTACCACTGACTAGCTGATAGTTGTTACAACCCTGAATGAATATTTTTATTTTTTCCTTTTGTTTTTTAGGAGGAGTAGGAAATGTGTTCTTTTTTAAAATAATGAAATCCAAAACTCCGTTCATGTAAGACATTACCCTTTCATGATCAGTCTCAAAATCAAATAAAGGAGGGTTGTGTTAGGCTTCCTAACAACTAGCTTAAAACTTTATGAGACTTATCTACCATGGATTCTACAAATTATGAGCATTATGTTGGTACGTTCCCTCTTAGCGATGTACTATAAAGGCCGAATATGGTGAAAAATAAACAAGTGTCTCTACATCTTTACTCGGATGTAGTGAATCAATTGTAGAGAGGGTTCCCACATCATAGACGGATGTGGATAAAGAAGTTAGTCTCGCTACATTGTTGTCCAAATGTATTAAAAATGTTACAACGAGAGTCTCTGCATTTTCAGAATGGATGAATGCGAGAGATAAGGAAGTTAGTCATAGATAATAAGATTTGTATTTAGACTTAGAACATCGGAACATTGACTCATAAGTCAATGGAGGTGCTAGATAATATAATTCGGAGAAAGATTCACATTTTATGTTTATAAGAGACAAAGTGGGTAGATGGAAAAGTATAGGAGATTAAGAATAAAGGTTTTAAATTATAATACTCATGAAAGGAAAATGCTCGAAATGAAGTTTATATTATTATAAATAAAGATTTAAAGGATAGTGTAGTAGACATACAATGATACGGTGACCGAATTATGATGATGAAATTAGTGTTAGAAGTAGAGACTTTGAATATAGTTTGTGCTTATGGACCCTAAGTAGGATTACAAGATATTATAAACAAGGTTTTTTGTGAGGAGTTAGATAAGGTAATTCAAAGAATTCTACAAAGAAAGATGATTTGTTTAGGAGGAGACATAAATGGATGTCGGTAAAGATACATTAGGATATCAAGGTATTTATGAAAACTATGGTTTTGGGGATATAAATGAGGATGGTAGAGAGATTTTAAATTTTGCTATGGCTTTTGATCTCTTTATAACCAATACAATTTTCAAAAAACAAGATAAATATTTAATTACTTATAAGAGTGGCTTATTACAAATACAAATTAATTATTTTATTTATAGGAAAAAAGATAAATTGGGTTGTAAGGATTATAAGGAAAGCTTCGACTTTTAGTAATGGATTTGCTGGTAAAAAAGTAGACAAAGAATAATAGAATACATAGAGTTATTCGTACTATATGGTGGAATCTCAAATGTGAGAAAGAAGATATATTTAAACAAAAAATTCTTCAAGGAGATTCTTGAAATTATATAGGTAAACCTTTTGATATGTGGAATAATATTATTATACATATTAAGGAAGTGACAAAAGATGTGTTAGGCAAATATAAGAGAGGCGTACCGGCACAAAAAAAACTTCGTGGAGTGAAGTGGTACAAGCTGAAATCAAGACAAAGAAATCATGTTACAAATTGCATTATGATAAGAAGATTAGTGAAACTTAGGAGGCTTATAAGAAAGTAAAAAAAGAAGGTTTAAAGATATATATTGAGGATATATAATTTAGGAGGTTTCACAAGGCTAATTTAGTGAAACTTACGATAAGAAGATTAGTGAAACTTAGAAGGCTTATAAAAATCAGAAAAGTATATAAACAACAATTTTTATCGGCATATTTAAAAGAATGAAATCAAAGAGGCTCTTAAATATACGAAGGTTGGTAAATCTGCAGGACCGTACAATATTCTTATAAAAGTATAGAAAATACTACGAGGGATGGGACTCACTTGGCTTACAAGACTATTTAATGAAATATGGATAACACAAAAGATACTTGAGGAATGGATAGCGAGTACACTTATACCCATATATAAGAATAAGGGAGATTCAGAATTGTTTTAATTATCGAGGTATCAAGTTAATGAGTCATGCTATAAAATTATGAGAAAAAATTATCAAATGTAGGTTAAGACAAATATCGAATACAACAGAGAACCAATTTAGATTAATGTTCGGTAAATTTATTATTGAAGTGATTCACCTATTGATATGTCTTATACAACATTTTAGAACAAAAACGAAGAACATTCATATGATATTTTATTGATCTACAAAAAACTTATAATAGGGTTGCAAGAGATATTCTTTTAAGATCTTGGAAAATAGAGGTATCCCATTGATATACATAAATCTTATAAGAGACATGTACAATGGAGCAAAAACTTGTGTGAGTACTCGTAAAGGAATGACAGATTCATTTGAAGTTAATATTGGGTTACATAAAGGATCGACTTTAAGTCTATATTTATTTATATTGGTCATTGATGAGTTAACAAAACATATTCAAGATGAAGTACCTTGGCGTATGTTATTTGCAGATTATATTGTATTAATGGATGAGGATAAGGAAAAAGTTAATGGAAAATTGAAACTATGAAGAGAAATATTAGAAAGTCAAGTTTTTTGACTTAGTAGAACAAAGACAAAATATATAAAATGTAAGTTTGATCACTTGGATACTTTAGAGGAAATATAAATTAATATTGACATTCATTGTATGCCTCAAAAGAAAACTTTTAAATACCTAGGGTCAATTTTCCAAAGTGATGAAAATATTGATAGAGATGTTATGCATAAAATTAATGTCGACTAATTAAAATAAAAAGAGGCATCAAGTATTATATATGATAAGAAAATGCCATTATAGTTAAAAGATAAATATTATAAAGTAGCAATTAGATATGTTGTATTTTATGGCTGCGAGCTTTGGGCAATTAATCATCAACATGTATAAAAGATATCCATAAAAGAAATAAAGATATTGAGAGTGATGAGTGGTCAAACAAGGAAAGACCATATACATAATGAAGTTATTAGAAACCAATTGAGAGTAACACCAATAGAGGATAAAATGAGAGAAACTCGTTTAAGATGGTTTGAACATATAGAAAGATTACCAAAGGACGCTCCTGGAAGAATATATGTAAAATTAGATTATGAAAAATGTTAAAAGAAGAAGAGGATTGATAACTTCATTTTTAAAAAAAGATGATCAATTGGGAGTAGCACTACTAAAGACAACATTTTTTATGATAAAATACACTAGTGTTAAATTAGCAGGGTTGATAGGCATGCACCCCTTTTACTATATTTTTTGTTGTTTTCCCTAAAATACCTCTGGTCATTTTAAGTAATCATGAAAATATGCTTCAAACAAAAAAAAGGGTGTTCTCTCTCCTATTGCGCTAGCCTCCTTCCGGCCGTTCTTCAGTTCATTTTTCACTCTCCTTCTCATTTCAACTACCTATTACTCAATCTATAACCATTTTCAACAAAAGAACGGATCAAAATCTATCCAAAAAAAAAAAAAGGAAGGATCAAAAGAAGAAAAACAAAGAAAAAGATGATAACAATGGTCGATTCAAAAAGGGATTCATCAATTTATCAATGTTGTTGATTTGGTTTTGATTTTTTCATTTTTTAGTTGTTTTGATTGATTTTTAACTGACATCTTAAAAATCAATCAAAACAATATCTCTCCAATGAGGCACATCGTGCATTTCATCTCTCTACGTCCGTTGGGAGAGACGCGGTTGGAGTGTGTTTCTCTTAATGAGAGAGACGTGTCTGAGCCACGTCTCTTCTATCGGAATGTCCTAATTCTTTATTTTCAATTGTTTTTATATATTTCTTGATTTGTTTACTTTTTTCTTCTTTTCTTCTTGATTTTTATTGTTATTGTTTTAATATTATTTACTGCAATTCTTCTTATTATTGATTTCATTTTTAGTTTCATTTCTTTTGAGTTGCGAAGAAGGCAACAATGCTAAGTGAAACCTCCATTGCCTGAGCAAAGATATCCCATTAGATGTATCTTTGCTTGAATTAGGTGGGAGAGGAGAGATTGGGTGAGAGAGAAGAGAGAAATATTGTGATGAAATGAGAGAGAAAAAATATTTATATGAAGGATATTTTTGGTGTTTATGAAAATTGAGGTGTGTAGATAGTAACTCTTAAATTAAGAGTCTCAATCTGGTAACGCAAGAGAAGACAAACAAATATACGAACATAACAAAGAAATATACGAACATAACCTAAAAAGTTTGTGCTCGTTTCCTTATAACGGAACACGAAAAGAAGTGAGTAGGGCTAGCCTCAACATGAATTCTGTTCTCATGCCACCCCTTTTACTATCTAAATTAATGAGTGGGCTAGCACCACTCTCAATACACGTACACCCCTTTTACTATACACACTAGTGCACAAACACTACCTTGTGCACTAGTCTAGATAGTAATGCAGGAAAATTGTGGCAGTGTTTGGCTTGACTTAGACATGGCCAGTTCCAAACCAGCCTCACTGTTCTCATGCGACCGATTCGGGTACTTTTTAAAATCTTTTAATTTATATTTTAAAATATTTTTAATTGATTTGGGACTTAGACCAGCTTCGCCATGGAACCGGCCACAGATCAGTTCAGTTACCATTCCAGGTTCTGGGTAAACCGGAATCGACGTTTTGGAACCATCACCTATGTCTAGGTTGACCTATTCAACCTTAATGGATTCTTTTATGTATATATATATATATATGTATATATATATATATGTATATATATATATATATATATATATATATATATGTATATATATATATATATATGTATATATATATATATATTTAATGGATTCTTTTATGTATATATATATGTATATATATATATGTATATATATATATATGTATATATATATATATGTGTGTGTAATGGAAATGTCCAAAAACCAATTCTTGTGAATATATAATCCATTTAGTCAAATATAATTAATATAGTTCTAATTTCTCTCCCAATTCGGCCTCCAATCTAAGCTGGCTTCTAACTGGATTCGATGCAAGCACTTTCTGTGGTTGTCAACCCATCAACGCTAGACTGCAAAAATCCACGTCCAGGGTCTGTTTTATTTACTTCGGTCCAGTAACCGAAATAACATCGCAATACATACGGACGAAGATATGAGCGGTGCGACTTTGCGTCCGGGACCAAATAGAACAAGTTCACATGATAATCCGACCCGATTGGAGGCAATATTTTTTCTCACATAATGTGTTGAATTTTCTCATCCAGGACGAAATACAAATCCAGACCCGGTTCACAATGTGACTCATTCTTTCTCAGATGAGTTCGATTCCCTGAGTATACCCGTTTGGCCTATGACCTGAGAAGCTCGTGTTCTGGTGCATCCGAAAGTAACACGGAGAGAATCTGTCCTTGATGCTGTCAACCTATTTTTGACACGACATGAAATGACAGAAAACAGAAACACATTCCAGAACACAAAATCGTTGGCAACATAACGCGCTACACGCATCCTTTCAGATCGGTCCGACCTGTTCGTATTAGTGTTCGTGTCATGGAGTGGCTTAGTAGGAGACCACTAAAACCCGGACTTAACGTCACATACACGCCGGGTCCGAGCTGATCGGGCCCATGGGTCACACATGGGCAAGGTGACCTTAATTGACGTCGAAGGAGACGGTGACGGCGAGCTTAACGGCGGGATAATGACGTAGGTAACGGAACGGTGGCAGCCACCTCGTGGGCCCCCGAAGCACTCTGAGCGGCTAGTGGGAGGAGACAGGTGGGCCAATGTGGCAGGAGATGGGCGCACGTGACCTTCAGCGCCCCGTTCTCACGTGCCAGGGCCACCTCTCCTCTTGTGGCCCATTCTCACCAATTTCTAATCGGTCCGGTAGTTTCAATCGGAACTGAATCGATTCAAGAACCGACTAAACTTGAAACTGGCGAAACCGGAACCATACTCGATCCAAAACCAAGGTTCACTTGGTTTCGTTCTAGTTTCTTATAAAATTTATTTTTTAAATATAATTACGGGTTCTAAACAGTTCTGGACTCTAGAACCGATAATTTTGAAGTCGTCACCAAAACCAGACCTGAACAGTTTCAATTACAGTTATGGGTTTTAAGACAGGCACACCTATCAATCCCAGCAGGGTCGCACCAACCACGGCATGTCATGATACGCACAATTGGTCGTGTCGTGTCTCATTACAAAATCTCGATGGTTGATCAGAGGATCGCCGAAAACAGCCTTTCGACGAAACCATCTGCTTTTGCAACCATCCAAAACCTCTCGGTACAATGTGGGACCCACAGGGTCCTCCAACCCCTTAGTTGGCCACGTGATCCGGAAGCTGGTAAGAAGCACAAATATATTTTTTTCTTCTATGTTCAATCACGTGATGCTCCGACCCAACCACAGACGAGTCGTCGTCACGTGTTCATGTGGGCCCCGTTTTCTTTTTCTCTCTCTCTCTCTATATATATATATATATAACACAAAAGTTTAATCTTGTAGAGAGAGAAAACGGGTTCAAAATAACAAAGTGGGTTTTGTTTAATGGCGTTGTGTTTATATAAAGTACCAATGCAGAGTTGATGGCCGACTTGCTTTCCCACAAATTGGATATTTTATTTGGATTTCGGAGTTTGTTTATTCACACGCCACGAATTATTTAGTGATCCCCAGGATGATACGCCCCAAAACACAGAATGTCTACATTCGCGTTTGCGTGAAATTATCTCACCAATCATTATAATTACAGCTTTCTCTAGGTTAAAGGATGTGAGTGATTTCAGTTTGTTCGGGTGCTGTTGTGTCATGTCGTGTTAATATCGGGTTACTGTAAAGAACAAGTCAAATTACTGAACAAAACCTTATTTATATATTAGGGCTTTCCGGGTCTTGCTTACACTATATGAAATTCATACCTTACTTGTCAATGCTTGTCCACCTTGTTAAGCAAGGGGAAAGAATGGGAGTCATATATGCACCAAGTCTAGTGGCAGATCTACATTGAGCCAAGGTGGGGCGTTCTCCCCCACGAAAATTTTAAAAACCAACTTAAAGCCTATAACTTAGGGTTGGATTCAAGGACTATGATACACAGATCACCCCACTCTAAAAGAATGTCTAGATCACTATGTCCCGGGATGAATACACCTCTAATGGTGAATTAATTAATCAATTGATTAATTTATTACTAATTATTGGGTGCATTTAGAAACTATTGATTAAAGATGTTAAAGATAATATGTGCATGTCTTGGGAATCTTTAGGATTTTTTGGATTTCTTTTGCCCAAGTTTTAAAATTTATGGGGGTTGGTCAAGTTATAATAATAGAGATTGCTCGGTTGTTGGGGTTGTAAAAGAAAAGGTTTCAATTCTTTACGTGAAGGTTTGTCTCTGCACAAGCATGCATTTCCAAGAAAGTCCTAAAAATTATGGTGTATAAATAACAAAATTGAGATGGTGGAATAGCCCATGGTCATACGGTGGGCTCCAAACAAATCACCACCCAAAGTATACCCCACGATCAAGTCATGGGCCATGTTTTTATAGTGAAAGTGTTTTGCGTTGTTGTGGAATCTCCATGAGCCTCACCACAGTTTGGTTAGTTCAAGTGGTTCGGAGTTGCTCCCCTTGAGCAAGGTTTCGAGTTCAAGTCTTGTGAATGGAGGAAACCGGTACTGTTGGGAGACCTTTACCACCATAGTAGGTCCACCCAGCTTGGACCGGATTAGAAGGGGTCCTTTGAGCTTTCGGACACCAACTGAGTACCTCAAAAAAAAAATCGTGAGTTCAAACAAAAAAGCTCATGGTTTAAGCTGTGGACTATTACTGATTTAACCATATAAATGTGCAGAAATTTAACATACAACAACAACAACAACTAAGCCTTTTCTCATACTAGACGGGGTCGGTTACATGGATTCTTTGTTTCCGCAATGCCCTATCATGTGTCATGTAGAAATTTAACATATCTATAAAAATTTTAAACCATTCAATCAAGTAGATAAATGATAGTAATTCAAATATGACAACCAAAACGTTGCTTCTTCAATCAAAAACATCTCCATAAAATTACAAGTATACCTCTTATTTTTAAATCTCAATCATTCATTTTTTTATCCAAAGTTTGAAATTTAAACAAATACACAATCATCTACCATGTTGTTAGTTAGCATATACTTGTCAATATATATATATATATACATATGCGCGTGTGTGAGCATGGGCATGCATGCACGCGTGTGTGCTTCTATGAACTTGGACGTTGAAATTTAAACCATTTTTTTATGGTAAGAGGCCACCAAGGCTACTACAGCTACTATAGGTTGGTACACCCCCATAGCCTTGGTGGCCTCTTACCATAAAAAAATGGTACGCATTTCAGACAATATTTTCAGCCATGTATTTTCGGCGATGATTGGATAATGCAACCATGAGATTTTCATGTAAGTATCTTTCACCATCAAAACTTTATACATTTAAATATGATTTGGGATGAAACAAGCTTTTCCATCACTGCTGCGTCAAAGGAGGTGATGTATATTGATGTCATGCTCTCTGTGTGTGTGCGCGCGAGCGCGCACGAATATTGTAAAACTATATGTATCCGCCGGTAACGCATATTGCAGATTCCAAGTTCAGCAAAGTAGCTAAAATGGAAATGCTCACATATTGCAGGAAAATCAGTGAAGTTAAACGTTTGGTTGGCAATCAGTGAAGTTAAACGCTTTGATATGCTGCCCATTGCATGGCATATTGGAGTAATTCTCTGTTCTTTCGACGCTGAGAATTGATGTACTGCACAGACTTTTTTTTTCTATATTTAATGCTCTCTTTCTTTACATATATATATATATATATATATATACAGAGAGAGAGAGAGAGACCATAGGTTGTGTGGACACTGATTTGTGCTCTAATCTTCTTAAATATAACAATTGTTTCGTCTTTAAAATCAACTGTTCAGATTTTTAAGTAAAAAAACAAATTGTATCATATGTATTTATTGCATCTCTTAAAAGTATCAAGGTATATTTTTAAATTTAAATGTCAACGTCGATTGAAGGATTAGAATTCTTGAAAAAGTTTAAGAATAGATGCATGTGTGCATTTACCACATTATATATATATCAAGTAGCTAACTCTTTCATTTACATGTGTTTGTAATTGATGTTGTGGTCTCAACTACAATATAGTGTGGTAAAAACACTAGAGCTGGCTTTCTCTACTATAGATCTTAATTAAGAAGCCGTGTGCATTCTACGTGAAGTTTTTTTGCCGTTTCAAGCATATTCAACCACGTATTCTTGTCAATAGAGTGGGCTTGATAAAGAACACAAACTCACAAATAAACACGTACATGTATTTAATATATATATATATATATATAAAGAGAGAGAGAGTGTGCGTGTGGAGGTGGGATCGATGACCATGCAGAGTGGGGTATATATATTATAAGAGAGAGAGAGAGAGGTGGGACCGATACCCATACAGAGTTGGTGGGGTTTGTAGCTTTATGCTCTTGCGGCCCTTAGGTGATATAGGCGTCACAGAACATCTATCGCCCTTTACTCTCTTTTCCGTTGCCAGCATAATTGCTTGCGTTCGATGCACGTGCTTGCCCAAACGGGTCTCTCTCACTGATCTGGCGGGTGCGGAGATGGACTGTTTTGTAACGTTGTTTTTAATAAATTCATACAAATCTCAATCACTTACATTAAAATTTGAATTTAAAAAATAAAAACTATAAATATATTTTTAATAAGTATAATTTATTTTATATGAATATAAAATTTTCAAACATTAACTATTCATCATAAAATAAAATATTTTGAATTTATTAATATTTAAGTATACTAGTAAATAAACAAACAAACAATAACTAAGCCTTTTTCATACTATATAGGGTCGACTACATGGTTTTTTTTATTTTCATAGGGCCCTATCATGTGCCATGGTAGCAGTTAACTCAATATAAACTAGATCATTATTTATTGTTTCTTTCAAACACTTTTATGATTGTTCTCTTCCTCTTTTAACACTTTAACAATTTAATTTTTCATATCTTATTATAGGAAAGTCCTTAGGCCATCTTTGTACACGTTCAAACCATGTTAAACGATTAACTGCCCTACACTCAAAATTATAAAACATAGCAGGTCTAATTGTTGCTCTATAATAATTACTTTTCAACTTCAATGGTATATTTTTATCATATAAAATACCTTATGCTCCTCTCCATTTTAACTAACCATCATTAATTCTATGCGTAACATCTCCATCAATTTTTTCATCATTTTTGAAAAATTGACCACAAGTATTTAAAACTTTAATGTGTGTCAATTTTAATTTCTATGTCCTCTAAAATACCTAAATAATCAAACTTACATTCCATATATTTTGTCTTTGTTCTTTAAGTAGAAGCCTTTGCTTTCTAATGTTTCTCTTAAAATATTCCAATTTCCTATTAACTTTTTCCTTATACTCATCCATTAACACAATGTCATATGCAAATAACACACCAAGGTATTTCATCTTGAACATATTTTATTAACTCATCAATGACTAATATATAAATAAATATGTACTTAAATTTGATTTTTTAATGTAACCCAATATTAATTAAAAAAGAGTATGTCATTCCTTCATGAGTCCACACACATGTTTTTTTACCATTATACATGTCTCGTTTAAGATTTATATATGTCAATGAGATAATCTAAAATATTTTATAAGACATGTCAATAGGTGAATCTCTTCAATAGTTGATCTATCAGGTGTGAACCCAAATTGACTCTCTGTTGCACTCGATATTTGTCTTAACCTACATTCGATAATTTTTTTTCCATAATTTCATAGTATGACTCATTAACTTGAAACCTCGATAATTCGCACAATTCTGAATGTCTTATTTGTTCTTATATATGAGTATAAGTGTACTCACTCTCCATTCCTCGAACATTTTTTGGGTTCTACATATTTCATTAAATAGTCTTGTAAGCCAAGTAAGCCCTACCTCTCTTAGGATTTCCATACTTCTACAAATATTATAAGGTCCTAAGGATTTACCAACTTTCATATATTTAAGAGCCTCTTTGATTTCATTCTTTTGAATACACCGATATAAATTGGGGTTTATATATTTTTCTTATTTGGCTAACTCTTCTAACCTAATACTAATATTTGTATTTCATTAAAAAGCTTATAGAAATAATTTTCTATCTATTTTTGATACCATCATTCATTACTAGAATCATCTCATCCTCATGTTTAATGTATCTAGCAAAAGTAAGATCCTTAGTTTTCTTATCTCTAACTTTAGCTATCATAAAAATATCTCTTTCACCTTCTTTTGAGTTAAGATTTTATAT
This sequence comes from Brasenia schreberi, assembly GCA_036023115.1. Lineage (NCBI taxonomy): Eukaryota > Viridiplantae > Streptophyta > Magnoliopsida > Nymphaeales > Cabombaceae > Brasenia > Brasenia schreberi. The sequence continues at coordinate 9,190,132 of JAYKKT010000049.1, forward strand.
AAATTCTTTCAAATTTTAGATTTTACTTTACTAACGACTTTTTTGCTTTCTAATAAGCTTCTCAATTTTCACTAGTCTTCTTGGCACAGTCCAATTTGTATCATACCTCCTTTTTCTTTATTTTATCTTGCACTATTTTCTCTAACCACCAAACTTCTTTTTGTGGTGATACGTATCCTTTAGATTCACCTCACATATCTTTTATCTCTTCTCTAACATGTATAGTTATATTGTTCTACATATTAGAAGGTGTATGCATCTACTTGAAGAACTTTCTGTTATATATATATATTTTAAGTATTTTTAGAATAAATATTATTAACAGTAATCGAATAACAACATAAGTCATATATAATCACTCTCTTTCTCTCTCTCTCCATATATATATATATATATATTCATATATATATATATTATATAAGAGAGTTAAGATACGTCGCTTCCATGTCACGTGCAAGGTCCACCTTCTGTCGCATCATGCTGGCAAAGACCGTGCTGCTGCTGATGTATGTATGATCTTCACCGTCAGATCACGAATGCAAAGTCGATCTGTGTGGTCCTTTATCGATCGTGGATCACACCTTATCTGATGATGGTGATTGGCCCTAGGAGATGAGGCTCTCGGGTTCAGCAACCAATGCCTGTCATTGCATGCATCTCACTTTTAATGCATAATACGGCCAGATAATGCTATGGTGCATTAACTGTGGATGATAACTGCCAAGCCACGAAAAAAACTATAAATTATTGGAAACACATACACAGGCGCTTGTCCGTGCGTGCGCTTACGGACACACACATATATATATATATGTATGTATATGCAGTGAGCTCCAGAATGTTCAAAAGTACTAATATTTTTAGTATAAACTTCCTTATATATATTTGGATGCTCTCATAGGGCATACATCTGAACTATTCGATCTTGAGTCACACAAAGTTTCGATCAGTGCATCAAAAGTTTCTTTTTGCTTTTTAATGACGACATGTTAAAAAAATACGAAAATAAGTTTCAAGACAAAGTATAAAAGTATTATAAGAAGCAAACCTTAACCCTGGCTTGATAGGTTGATAAAAGTTTGAGGTAGATGGATCCAAAATTCTATTGGAAATCCAATTGCATCAAACATTTTTGTGGTAAACAAAGATGACCTTTCAAGCACATAAAGCAATAATAGCTCACCTAGATAGAAGGTCAATTTCTAAGTTGAAGGTCATGAGTTCGACCTTGGAGGCATGCATTGGCTTCAGCCTCCCATTGTACCAAAAAAAAGTTAACAACCACCTTTTGAGTCGCCAATGTTAGTCATTTTTCACTGAATGATGCACGATACGAGGAATTATAACTTTTCTTCTTCGCAATATATTGGGATTTACCTACATGGTTTTCATCAATCTATCGATATGCATAAGAATATATAACTTATATTATACGGTATAAGTATCTCATATCGTGTTTTGCATGTTTTATTAAATATTGGAAAACAAATGCTACCTTCTCGTATTGGGAATAAATTTTTTTACAATACATACAACTTTGTTTTGATATATTTTTTCTATAATAGTGTATAAAAAAGGCAATTTTAAATAATATAAAAGTGAAGCAAAAAGAAAAAACGTTATTGGTGGAATCTCGACGCACATGACCTCCCATCGAAGATGCCCGCGTTTCCCGCATTTGTCTTCGGCGGGGATCCGTGGGTCCCACTAAAGAAAAAAAAGAGGAATTTCTTTTACCAAAAGAAAAAGAGAAAAAGTCTAACCTGTCCCTGATGTTAGGGCGATAGGGGAAGTACTGGGGTACACGTGACTTCGTGGTGTCCAAGTTAAACCTTGAGTTAACCGTGGTTAAATTCTCGGAATTGATGCTAATGATAGCTTTTAGTACTTTGATGTCAACACCAACAGCGGTCAACCTCAAGTGCAAGTTCACGCTGCAGATTCAACCCGATTCGGTTCCGTGGTCCTTATGATTACACCGTGTCCAACCCGAAACCGAAAACAAATAGATTATGAGGATTTCTCGTCTGGCATTTATTTTATTAAATCATTGCAAATGCATATTAATAGCATGGGTAATTTTTTTTTATAGATCCACTTTCTTAAGTATCTCGTCAATGCTAGTTCATTCACGCTTTCGTGCTTAAAACTCCAAAGCAGTACGCCGCACTGAGTATTGGCTGTTTCGTGTTATGGGTTGTATTCGTGTTGGTGTTTCATGTGAGAAACAGGTAAACCTAATAACAAGCACACCTTTTGTGTCATGTTCGTGTGAGGTTTTCATGGTCGGGTTATATTGCAAGCAAATTCATATTTTTGTTTTCAGTTCGTGTAATGTCATCTCGTGTTCATGTCAAAAACCAATCTTTTCTAGCTTTTCTCCAGTTACTTTGAGTGGAACGTAAGTGCTGGCTTTTCATGTGGTTTCGTGTTGGGTTTCATGTCACGAGGTATATTGGCATCCTTAGTCGTTTTTATAGCGTATACACAAACATGACCTAAAAAGGTCATATTCGTGTTAATTTGAAGCAACATATATAAAAAAAAAGTTAGATCGTGCACTAAGAAGGGGACACAAACATGACCCAAAGAAGAAATTGTTGATAGCATGAAACCTGACATGAATTGCAACAAAGACACAACCCGAAAAGGCATTCTCGTGTCTACCCAAGCTGCAAAAAAATCGAGAACTCTTTGGGTGACCTGTTTCTGACCCGGAGTGAATACAACCCAAAGGGCCAAAACGAATTGCCACTCTATTTCCCTTGGATTTGGACTCGAACCTACAGCAAAAATCTGAATAAAGACGGAACTGTTTCCGATTTCTTTTACCAGATCCGGTTATTAGATTCTATTCCGAACCCTAAATAATTAGATTTTGGATCATGAAAGCCCAATTGGGGAAGACCGTCAGTGACGCCGTCAACTACCCAATCGCTATTCCCTGTAACGGGCACCGCAGCGTGGAAAAGAGCGCGGAGTTCATTCGTCTCTTTCTGCTACAGTACACGGTAAAAAGCTAAAAAGAAAGAAGCCGGAAGGTATCGTATAAATTAACGGAACCACCGGGACGTCTTCTTTGGTCTCTCTCTCTTTTGCTGGCTCGCATTCTAGTATCTCAGAGTTCGAAGACGAGGTAAGAATCGTTTGACGATGTTTCTAGTTTTTCCTTTTCATCGATTTGCTTGTTTACGTTCCATACGCTCTTTCTTTTCCCCTCAGTCTGTGGAAATTGTTTCTAAAGAGATTCGGATGCTCCAAATTGATGGATTTTTTTGTGAATTTCGTTATTGTTTCACCGGATTTGCAGGAGTGAATTTCGGTAAGGGAAGCGAAACTTGCACTCTCAGTGAGCGATTCTTCGTGGAAACATTTATCTTGAAGGAAAAGTTTTGGAAGAATAAAATCTTCATTCAGATCGCTTCGTGAAGTCGGAAGTCGAAAATTTTCCGTGGTTTCGTAATTTTTCGGTGAAGGAGACGTTGCGAATCCTATGAATGGTCTGGTTTTGAGGAAGAACAACGGTGAGTCGAAGGAAAATTCTTTCTTTGAGTAGGGTACTCATCGGAGCCGGGTTCACGTTTGGACAATCGTTACTGCGGAAAGAAAAGAACTAAATGAGAATGTAAATGCGTTGAGAAGAATCAGATTGCTCATTCACTCCTTTTCTGCCTTTCTTCCGTGTAGTCAAGACGGATCTCATCATATTCGCGAGTTTGCTTCGAAATTTATGACGCGCTGAAAAGCAAGCACGCTGTCACCTTTCGCACTTGCTCCAACAGGAATCCGGCAGGTTTTTGTTCGGTGGAATCTTTTCCGACGGCATATTCACCGTGGTCAGCGGATCTTCCGGCGTAGTGGTATGGGAATACGGTGGGCCTGAGACAGGAAGAAGCCTGTGCATGAAACTCCGTCAGCCGGAACCGGCCTTCGCAACGGAAGGTGAAATTCGGAACTGATCTCGCATTTCATCAGAATTGCAATTCCTATAAAATTCTTTGTCATTGCCGGGGAAATGAATTCTTCGACTAAGGAATTTCCGTTTTCACCATGAAGCTTTTCTTTTTCGTTAAATGGCCAAATGAACCCATTGTTGTTCTTCTACCTTTCTTTTTTTATGCAAGGATTCACGAGAGTCATGCGGTCATTATTTACCAAATTTAAAAATTCCATGGATAAAATAATTTAATACAACAATTTTCTCTTTGCTTTTTAAATTTGCTGGATTTACACAAATAACTTCTTTCGTGGTTGATTCCTTGAATTAGAAAATAAAGGCTGCATTATTTAGAGGAATTCAGCCATCATTAGTCATTACTGTAATTCCTGAATCCAAGATAATCAAGTGGGGGTGTCTCGAGCTCGAATTACCAGGAAGCTAATTTAAGACCTTAATTTGATTGTCCACCAACTTTTCTCTGGGTTAAAAAACTTTTAAACTTTACCGGCGCTTGGTTGGCTCAAGTGGTTTGACACTTTTCTCTTTTAAGCAAGGTCTTAATTTCGAATCTTATGAATCGAGAAAACCACTGCTGGGAGAGCTTTACTGCCAATGGCCAGCCAATTCAAACAGAATTAGCCGGTGGTCCTTTGGACTTGTGGATACCGGTGGCCGACTTCAACAGAAAAAAGAAAGCAAACTTTCATAGTAGTTAAATATCTTCATGTATAAACTGCAGTAGCGTTAAGTATAAGCAAATAATTTTATTGAATAAGGTACCTACATTTAAACACTAACTAACAAATTTGCTTTATTTCTTAAAAAAAAAAGGGTGATCAACAATGTAGATGTTCCACAATTACTTTGAATTTTCTGATTATATAATATGACAAATGACCCTTTTTTCCTCATTTTCTTATTGCATTTCTTTGCAGGCACAAACCCAACTCACTATTTCCTCTCAGCCTCGTCCTTTTAGCACACCAACGCTAGATCTGCGCAAGGTACGTTATCATCTGCTAATATGCTTTCTCAGAAACAATCCTTCTCCTTTGTTGAAGTGACCTCTTACGCCTTCTACTTTTAAAGAAAGCTCATAAGATACAAAGGGAAATTATTCCCGAGTTTCCGTTTTCCATATTGCGACTTTTGTTATCGTAATTTGCTCTTCATTAACAACAAAAACCAAGCCTTATATCACACTGAGTGGGTGATTGCTTGGATTTTAAGTAGGCTCACACACATGAATTCTTATTATTTCGCTCGATCTTTTGTCACATTAAAACTTAAATCCCAGTAAGCTTGTCTTTTTATTTACATGGAGAAAGCAAAAAAGTCTTTTTTTCTTCTACAAAATCAAAAGCTCTATTTAGTGTGAGAGAGGAGATGACTGCCATCAATTGTATGATGACTAAAGCGCAGCTAACAATTTTGAAGTAACACAAATTTCCTTTCCTTTTTCTAAAAAAGAAAATAAAGGATGACTAACAATTCAGTTGTACCACAATTTTTTTGAAGAATATTATGATGGGTCATCGATTCTTTTCTCATTTCTTATTGCATTCTTCTTTACAGGCATGAAACCAACTCACGATTTTCTTTCGCTCTCGTCCTTTCAGCGCAACGATGCTAGATCTGCGCAAGGTACGTCATCGTCTGCGTTTCTCGGAAGGAACCCGTCTCTTTTGCTGAAATGACCTTTTACGGCTTACATTTCCAAACAAAAGCACGATACTTTTGGAAATCATTACCGAGTACTGAGTAGGTCATATAGCGATTAATTTGTGAATTGCAAAATATATTACCGTAATTTGCAGAAACCAAGCCTTACATCAGATTTAGTGAGTGGGGTGACTCTATGGATCTTAAGTAGAGACGGTTACTTGAATATTTAATGGCCATTTTGCTCTATATATCTTGTGTATATATTAAAATTTAAATCCTCACGCAGAGCAATAACTCAGCTCACTAGGGGGTCGACTCACAAGTCGAAGGCCAAGAGTTCTATAACTCTGGGTCACGCAACTGGCTTCGGCCTCCGCATTGTTACCCACAAACAAAAATCCCATGAGTAGAAGAAAGCTTGTCTTTTTTATTTAAATGGAGCAAACGAAAAGATTTTTCTTCTCTAAAAAGCCGTCCTAATGCATGCATGATGTAGGCAATGCATTCGATAGCAATCACGTAAAAGAAAACTGCTCTGAAATCACTATCATCCATTTTGGAGATGGACGGCAGCAGTTGCTCCATCGACCTGCTGACGATCTAGTCTCACCGTTGGCGTCCATTATTTTGATCCAAAAGTATTCAGTTAACCTGACTCACCATGACTGCTCTATGTGCAATGTCGCTTTCCATCATGTTGTTCTTCTTCTCACGAACTGTACGTATCTCCGCAGCTTACCCAGCATATCCCATGACGCACGATTTTCTGCAGCCATTGGAGAGGGTGGGGAAGAGCCACGGTGCGAAAGGGGCGGAGACAGCCGAGAAGCCAGCCGTGAAAGAGCACGTACTTCCTGGCGGCATCGGCACGTACAGCATCGGTCACGTCGCCCCTGAGTTCAGCCGAGGGATCGGTGGGAGGAAGCCGGCCGAAGCGATCGTGCCGGCAATAGGTCCGGAGGAGAAGGCGGAGTCGGACGACAACAAGGCCGGTCTAGTCCATGGCAGCGGCAGCTTCATCGGTAGTGGCGCCGGCTTCTACGGTGGGGGTGCGTTCACGTTGTGGCAAGAGACGGTCGTCGCCGGTGATAAGCGTGCCGAGAGGCAGCCGTGGATTGGTAATTCCCTTAACTCTAAATGACCGAGAGTGATTTAGTTTATCAAAATGTGTTGCTCATCTGACGTATGATAGTGAGCGTCCTACGCCGTTAGATCCTAGCCCTCTAATTGAATGGATCTAAACAGCTACATCCCTAGCCGTTTAAATGAAACAAGCTGTGCGGCTAGGATCTGGTTGGCAAAGCAATCGTTGACTTCATTGGGAGGGCCCACCACGAAAACCAGTGACAGCACTACATCTATGGTAAATACTGTCTATCTGGAAAATTAACGTTGGTGATTTAGGAGTAATTTATACTGGTTGCAAAACCCCTCATCTTCACTATTATGGAGAAAGAGATGAAATGTGGACCTGGATCAAGACGATAAAGGTCCATGTCTCTTTTGTGCCGTGTCCGCATAGATAAGGGTAGGAACTTTGTGTTTCATGTCGTAATGTGACACTTGTGTTTGTTTCATAGACAGTATTGTTTTGGGTATACATGAAGATAGGCTTTTCGTGTTGTGTTTAGGGCATGTGGGACTTTCTTGTCCAATGTTATGTTGCCGGTGATTTTGCATTGTGGGTTGTGCTTTGTCGTGATATTTCGGGTTGGTGCCGAAACATGTGAACCTGAAGAAGCCAATCTTTCTTTCCGTTATTTATGGTCATGTGTCTTGTACTATCATCGCCAGGTATAGCTCACGTACTACTCTCATTCGTTTTAGGCCATATCCCATATATTTGGACTACGGAGGGTTACTCAATGCCCAGTTGAAAATACGGGTAGGGTACGATTCCCTAACAATTATCAACCGTATAAGAGCCGTATGCAAAGCCAAGGGTGTGTTTAAGTCTGAACTGTATATGACCGTACATGAATGCCGATGGGTTCTTTGTAGTCATAACTGGTAGTGGTCTATCTAACCCCATCTTATTTTTCTTGTTACAATGGGGATGCTGAAGTCAGGTATGCATGCCCCTGGCCGGTCCCCGGGTATCAAACTCACGACCTGCAATTTGTGAGTCAAGTTTCCCACCAGTTGAGTTATTGCTTCAAATGTTGCCTAACCCCATCTTACCTGAAAAATAAAACTCATAAAGAGCAAAATGGCATTTATAAGGGGTAATATTTGCCAACAGAGGCCAATTAATTATGGCTCGAGTAGAAGGTAGGGATTATTTTGTTTAAACCAATGACAGGGAGATATCTTTTGTTATTTGCTCATAGCTATTTTGTGCTTTTAGAAGCAAAATTTACTAGTTTCATCATGCATGCGACCTTTTTTTTTTGCCTGGATTTTCCATGAGAACCATACTTTGTGACGTAGGAATATACCATCAAACAAAGCCACGAGAAGGTCGCACATGGCATCCTCATGTGGACCACCCATGGACATGACTCATTTGAACCGTTTAATGGGTCCGTCTATTCTCCTTTTCCGGTCAGTCATTTTTTTTCTGGTGAGCCTATTCTCCTTCGGGATGAGCATCTTTACTTATTTTCCTTTTTCTTTTCTCTCTCGCATATTAGATATCACTGAGATATTCGGGGTGGCCATTTTGTATATCAGGTTGCATTCGTGTCTTACCGTTTCATATTTGTGCCCAAAACAGTTCAAATGAGTTTATATGATTTTGAGAGAAATATCGCATGAACAACTACCACCATCCCGTCATTAATTAGTCCCAAACCTAACCGTATGGGAGAGCTAGCATATTCCATGCATGCCGTTTAGCTATCTTTCCAAATGCAAAGAAGCTTCTTAGGATATCATATGAGGCGCATGATGATCGGAGTCATCCATGAGCACAGTTGGACGGCTCGGATCATCACATGACCAATACAAGAGTATCTATCTTGGAGATGGGCGGTCGAGGATCGCACTGCATATGATGACCCACCATGTCTAAAGGTTGTCTTCAACTGCGTGGCTCGTTGACACGAAGACAGAGGAGCCACGTGACCAGGAAACGATCTGCATTGGCTGGGCCTGGTCCATCAATCGTGTTGCCGTTCTGACGCTTCCCTTTAGACCCTTCACCCACGTGCTCTTCTGCATCTGCTTCTATCGCTGTCCTCCATTTTAGAGTCACCTTGAATCCTTCCTGGTGCTTTTCAGCTTCATTACAAAAGAAACGAAAAACTGTTACTTTGATCATGTTTATCTCTGTCTTCAAGTTCCTCGTTCGATGGGAGTAGGGCTGCTAAATGGACCAAGCAGACAGTTGTTTGGTTCAGTTCGGCTCATATCTTGCTCATCCATGTTCCCTGTTGTTCGACCATATGAGCTGAACGTGAACATGATGCGTTTGGCTCGGCTCTCGTCAAGCAACAATTTTCTAAATTTTACCTTCAGAGAATTGTATTAAGGTATTTAAGGTAATTTGAAGTGTCATTTTTGTTAACTTTATCACAAAGGAATATTATATATAGATATAGATATGTGTATGTGTATGTGTGTGTGTGTTTAATATCTCGTGCAGTAAAACATAGTTTCGACAGTGAGGAAGTGGAAAGCATGAATTTATATATTTGTTTGAGATTTCCTCTCTTTCACTGGTGAGAACTGAGATGACGTCCTGTGAGGAGATAGATATTGACGAGGAGTGAATAACGAGTTGGTAGGTAATAATTTTGGATGGCAGAGCAAGTGGAAAAGGCAGCAGCAGCGCATGGGTCAGCAGAGAAGGTCGGGGTGGACCCCAAAATGCCGTTGTTTGAGAAGGACAACTTTGGCCACACAATGGCGGACATAGTGCAGAGGCCGTCCCTGTTCGTCAGGTGAGCTTTTCCCTCCTCTTTCTGAAATCTCTTTTCTTTATGATAACTTGTGTCTGATCTGAGAGTTCACCATGCAAATTAGTCATGGAAAAGTGCCTCCAGCGGTGGATGGTGGTGGCAACAATAGATGGTGAATAGTAGGGGTGTTCAAGGAACCGATGAAACCAAACCAAGCCTTTAGAACGGGATGAAACCAGCTTGGTTCGGGTATATTAGTTGTGATTTGGTTCAGTTCAAAAGAGAAAAAAGCCGTGGTTCAGTTCGCGGTTCGAAGGTTAAAACTGAATCAAACCAACTTATATGTATATATATGGATAAAATCCTGAATCTAGAGTAGCAGATCTCATCGTCCATAACAGCTCTTTACGTTTTCATTTCCCAAATTCTAACAATCTTTCAAACTTTTTCAAACCTTTCCTCTACTTTTTATACTAGCCCATGCTATAACTTTTTAAGCTTATCTATGATGACTAACATGGGTACAGTGCTCCTTGATGTTGATTATTTATTATACATTATAGATGACATACATTGGCATAAAAATCAGAGTATAGAGAACCGCATTTCTGGACCGAACCAAATCGGAACCGATGATTCTGTTTGGTCCAGTTCTGCAAAAATTAAGAACCTGATATGGTGGTTTGGTTTGAGATTGAGGCCCGAACCAAATCAAAAGAGACCATGGACACCACTGTTGAGTAGTGATTGAAGATGGTGGCGACAGATGGTGGTAGCAAATGGACACCAAGTGTGTTCGGAATTGCTGTAAAATTGTTACAAGAAACACGAAGTAGCGACGTTAGTTATAAAACATCCGCAGATATAAAACTCTTTTATGTTTAGCATTCTAACCCTATATATTTCGGATGAAGTTCCGTTTTGAAAAGTAAATATCTAAGCACAAGTGTCCGTATGTTTACTTGAAGGAGATTGGACCTATTCATAATCTGAAAGCAGTTAGCCACCTTTCTTACACAAAAAGGGCTGATCATGGTTATTATGACAGTAGGAAGATCTGTGTCATTATGCGAATACGTATATTGAAAAGAAAAGATAACGCTAATACTCAGAAGCAGATAAAGTTCAATACTGTCTATAACCCATGTGTTAATCTGTACCATAAAACCAATCCCATCTAATTTACAGTATGCCTTGATCCTTTCTCATACTGAAGCCCATTAGGATGTTGTTTTTCAAAAGACACAATACTGTTGGTTTTAAATAATTGAATGCATCCTTCGTGAGATGATGAAATTCTTCCTTCTGCTAAAATACAGAAGGAACAGATGGTTTACACACACACAGAGGTGCCGTATGATCGAATAATAGGGCCACCTACGTGCGGACCCCTTTGTTTGTGATGATGGATGGTGGGCGATAACAGAGACGTAATTTGAAGCCTCACCTTATTCGGAAGACCTTAAGTCGTTAAATGATAACGTCTTTATCATTACGGATGTAGCAATACAGGTTCATTGGAGATTGTCGTTGTCCTGCCGTTTTAGTTGATTACGTGTTCGATCTCTAGTCTCTACCAACTAGATCACTATTTGATAACTAGTTCAATTCATAATTTGATAAATACTTGATTCAATTTGGATAAAAGAAATTTGACATAAAAAAATACTAACAAATCTTCTCTTTTTTCTTTCAATTTTCAAAAGAAATATACAGAAGTTGTATCCGCGTAACTCGTCTTTTCTTGCCATCGAACTCGAAACAGTGCCCCTTATAACATGGGATACGATATAAAGGATAAACAAGATAACCTCAAGTTCTGAACAAAACACCCGGCACGCCGGCTCCACAATGACGCTCTTGGATATTATAGTAATTTGTCAAAATTGTAGCTGCCTTTTGCTTCCATGGGTTCATGTGCATCACTGAAGGCCTGGGTTTAGTGCCTGCAGGCGAGGGGAACAGAACAATCAAGGCTTCATGGAGATGATGAAGAGTGTGAAGGTTGCGTCTGAAGATGACGAAGACGAAGAGGATGTGGACCAGAGCGGAGATACCAAGAGGGAGAGCTCTTCTCTGCGAGGTATGATGCCATCACAACTCCTGTTGCAAGTTAAACCCTTGCTTTTGGTCGATTTTCTTGAAGCCAAGTTTGTTGAGAAAATCAAACTATCGAAGGACATTTTTCTGTATTTTTTCGTTGGTATTTTTTAAGATTCTGGCTGAAGTAAATGTGGGTTCTGATCAGATTGTGCATTTTTGGCCTCTTTGTTTTTACCCCCTTTTGTGGGTGTTGTCTGAATGGGTCTAGTCATTGGCTGCAGCTGATGTAACGGTAAGATCTGATGGTAAAAGCAGCGATCAGAGATCGAACACGCCACGGTCGAAGCACTCCGCTACGGAGCAGCGGAGGAGGAGCAAAATCAATGATAGGCAAGTTTTTACTACACCATGTTTCTTATCAACTACTTTGGCGAAAGCATGATGGTGGGCCCGTGAAAGGTTAAGGGTTGCGGGTCTTACACCAGCTTTTTTTATTAACCCCGCTTCGTCGATTCTTAAAAGGGTGGTTGAGATGGTTTGGAGAAGGCTGGTCTTCTTCCCTCTTCTTTTTGTGCTTTGTCGTTAGCTTTCATGTCTGTTCCACTTGGTGATGCTGTTTACTCTTTTCATGGTTCTATTGTTTGTTATACTCGTTGATTTGGAATTAATTCTCGATTTCTTGTTTTTTCTCCTTCGGTAATAGTGTGTTCTCTTTCTGTTGGTCCACGATGCCCTACTCCTGTTTCATGACCTCTTTCTTTATCATGATAATTCATATCGAACTAATTCACTCGATAAATGTTACTCTGTCTTTCGCCTATCATTAATTGGACTATGTAAATTGTCAGGTTTAGTAACAAAGGCATATGTTGTAAAACTTAATGTTGGTTCCCGGAACACCTATAACCCCAAGTTGGAAACATGGTTTATTCTTCAAATTCTATATCATACTTAAAGATGTTCTATCAGGGAGGAGAACATAGTCGTTAATAGCGTGGTTTTTCTTGCTTATCAGAGTGGGATTCCAAGCTTGAACCTTCAATGAAGTATCTAGAATAAGCTGAACTAGTCATTTAAGATGATAGTTGTGCAGGCTTTGGGAAAGTAAATCATAGTGGTTAAAGACTCATCTTAAAAGTTTGCTTGCACAAACATGTATATATGTGGTTCTGCAATTGGGCATCTGATTCTTGCTTAAACCCTTGGTTACATTTATTATCATGAGTGGTATACATTAACTGTAATTGGTTCGTAAATAATTTCTGTTCTTTGTACCAAATCCATTGGCGTTTTGTTATCTTTATCCATGCAAGGTTTCTAAGTTTCTAACATGGATTTAACTGGTTGTGCAGATTCCAAATTTTAAGAGAAATCGTGCCTCACAGTGATCAAAAACGGGATAAGGCATCATTCCTTCTAGAAGTATGTTATGATTGATTGTTTGTGGAGAATGATGTACAGTCATCTTCAAATCACATGCACGGTCACACACCGACACTCACACATGCATTTTAGCCTTTTGTGTTGAAGTGTCTCCTTTTATATCGTTTTATGATGTGTGTCTTGCAGGTTATTGACTATATTCAATCATTGCAAGAAAAAGTTCACAAATATGAGACACATTATCAAGAATGGGATGAGGAGAAGATGAAGATGATGACATGGGTAAGGATCTAGTGCTAGTCTCCTTCCTTCTCACTTTTCTATGCCTAGTTTGGTGTTCTATAATTCATGAAAACTAGTGTCGCCGGATACTTAGTTTGCTACTTTTCTGCCCATCTACACATAAACAAACTGGACAGTCATTTAAAAATTCTAATACCTATGTGGCTTGACAAAGAAATGGCTCTCCGGAATCATGAGTAACTTTTTCCTTTAAAAGCAGGACATTTTTGTTCATGCCTTAACACTTGATCTTTTATGTATTCATTGCATTTGGAGATTCCTACCTAAAGCTTACTAAACTATTTGTACGTTTTTTGAAGAAAAGCCTTTCCAGTTTGCCATTTCAGACTTCTCTTGTTCCATCATAATGTTTCATATGTATGGCATTTTATAGGTAAAAATAAATTCAGCAATAACAACTACTAAGCCTTTTCCCATACTAGATGGGTTGGCTACATGGATTCAATGTTTCCACATAGTCCTATCATATGTCATGCCAACAATTAACTCAATATAAACTAAATCATTTTTTATTGTTTCTTTCTAACACTTTTGTGGTCATCCTTTTTCTCTTTTAACATTTTCACATTCTATTTTTCATATCTTCTTACGGGAGCATCTTTTGGTCATCTTTCTACATGTTGAAACCATCTTAAACAATTTTTCCTCATTTTATCTTTTATTGGTAAAAGTAAGACTCCTAATTTGTTTCTAATAACCTCATTATTAGATCTTTCTTTGTGTGGCCACTGATCTATCTCAACATATTCATTTTTGCTACGAAAATCTTTTGTATATGTTGATGATTAACTACCCAACACTCAAAACCATAAAACATAGCAGGTCTAATTATTGCTTCATAATATTTACCTTTCAACTTTAATGGTATCTTCTTATCACATAAAATACCCTATGCCCCTCTCCATTTTAACCAACCAGCATTAGTTCTATGCGTAACCTCCCCATCGATTTTTCTTTCGCTCTGAAAAATTGACCTTAGGTATTTAAAACTTTCCTTACGAGGGATGAAATGTGTGTCAATATTATTTTTTATGTCCTCTGAAGTACCCCAATGATTAAACTTACATTCCATATATTTTGTCTTTGTTCTACTAGGTCGGAAGCCTTTACTTTATAATGTTTCTCTCAATAGTTTTAATTTCCTATTAACTTTTTCCTTAGACTTATCTACTAACACAATGTCATATGCAAATAACATACACCAAGGTATTTCATTTTGAAGATGTTTTGTTAACTCATCAATGACCAATATAAATACATATGGACTTAAAGTTGATCCCTAATATAACCTAATATTAATTGTAAAAGAGTTCATGACTCTATGACTCTTTCATTAGTCCTCACACATGTTTTTGCACCATCGAAATGTTTTATATGTCAATGGTATATCTCGTTTTTCCAAGGTTCTTCAAAAAACATCTCTTGGCACCCTATTATCAACTTTTTATAGATCAATAAATATCATGTGAAGGTTTTTTTTTTTGCTCTAAAATGTTATATAAGACGTTTCAAAGAATGAATTGCTTCAATAGTAGATCTATCAGGCGTGAATCCAAATTGGTTCTCTATTGTATTCGATACTTGTCTTAACCTACGTTCTCCAAGTTTTTTCATAATTTCATAGTACAACTCGTTAACTTGATATCTCGATAATTCACACAATTATGAGCGTCTCTCTTGTTCTTATATATGGGTATAAATGTACTCTCTTCATTCCTCGGACATCTTTTGGGTTCTCCATATTTCATTAAATAGCCTTGTGAGCAAAGTGAGCCCCATGTCTCCTAGGATTTTCCAACTTCTATAGGAATATTGTTTGGTTATACAAATTTATCAACCTTCATATATTTAAGAGGCTCTTTGATTTCATTCTTTTAAATATGCTGATAGAAATTGCGGTTTATATACTTTTCTGATTTGACTAACTCTCCTAACCTAATACTACCATCTTTATTTTCATTTAAAAAACTTATAGAAATAATTTTTCTATCTATTTTTTCTATCATCATTCATTATTCTCATCCTCATCTTTCATGCATCTAACAAAAGTAAAATCCTTAGTTTTCTTATCTCTAGCCTTAGATATCCTAAAAATATCTCTTTTACCTTCTTTTGAGTTAAGCTTTCTATATAAATCCTCCTAAATTTTGGTCTTTGCTTCACTAACGGCCATTTTTGCTTTTTTTGCTTTCTGATAAGCCTTTCAAGTTTCACTAGTCTTCTTAGCGTAATGCAATTTGTAACATGCCTTCTTTACCTTGATTTTATCTTGCACTACTTCACTCCGCCACCAAGCTTCTTTTTGTGCCGGTATGCCTCCCTTAAATTCACCTCATACATCTTTTGTCACTTCTCTCATATGTATAGCCATATTGTTCCACATATTAGAAGGTGTATCTACATAATTTCAAGCATCTCCTTGAAGAATTTTCTATTTAAATATATCTTATTTCTCACATTTGAGGTTCCACCATCTAGTCCGAATAGATCTATGCACTCTATTCTTCTTTGTCCACTTTTTTACTTACAAATCCATTACTAAAAGACGATGTTGAATAGTTAAACTTTCTACCTTTCAATCTTTACAACACGATCTATCTTTGTTCCTACAAACAAAATAATCAATTTGTGTTTTTGATAAACCACTCTTATAGGTAATTAAATATTCATCTTGTTTTGAAAATCGTATTGACTATAAAGAAATCAAAATCCATAGCAAAATTTAAAATCTCCCTACCCTCCTCATTTATATCCCCAAAACCATAATTTTCATGAATACCTTGATATCCTAATGCATCTTTACCGACATGTCCATTTAAGTCTCCTTCCAAACAAATCTTCTCCCTTTGTGTTCTCTCAAAAAACACCTTTTTATACTATTTTCTAATCCTACTTGGGGTGTATAGGTACAAACTATATTCAAAACCTCTATTCCTAACACTAATTTCACTATCATAATTCGGTCATGATATCATTGTATGTCTACTACATTATCCTTTAAATCTTTATTTATAACAATACCAACTCCATTTCGAGTTTTTTTTTTTTCTTTTTTGAATACTATAATTTAAAACCTGATTATGCTTTTTCTCCAACCTACTTTATTTATTATAAACATAGAATGTGAATCTTTCTTCGAATCGTAGTATCTACCACCTCGGTTAACTTGCCTGTCAGTGTTTCAATATTCCAACTACCAATACGAGTCTTATTATATAGGACTGGCTTTCTTACTCCTGTATCCATCCCTGCTGAAAATGTGGAGACCCTCGTTATAACTTATTCACTACATTTGAGTGACAATATAGCGGGACTAACATCAAAACCTTTTTGCAATTGATTAACTATATTCGGGCAAAGATGTAGACTCTTGCTTACTTTTCACCGTATTCGGGCTATATAGTGCGTTGCTAAGAGGAAACACCCTAATGTAATGCTCATAATTTGTTGAATCGGAAGCCTACCACAATCCTCCTCCTTTAACCGGGTTTGAGACTGGCCAAGCAAGGGTGATCCCTTATATAAGCGGAGTTTAGGTAAAAATAAATTCAACATTACTAAAACATGCCACACACGTGTGTGTGTCTGTCTGTGTGTGCGGCACACTCCTACTTGACACAGCTTTAAGATATCTAATCACAATCAGAAAGTACACAGTTATCAGGAACTGAGCTTGTCCTTTTGATGCTAGTTTTTTTTGCTTCACTAATTACTTCTTCTATTTTGCATCCCAATAGCTATTACGATGCATGCATCGCTTTATTATTTCTTTTCTTTTTTAGCTCTGTACATTGCTATACTGTACCAGATAACTAATATAACGTTTTTCGGCTTCTTGGACAGAATAACAACCAAGGTCCGTCAGAAAGTGACATGGATCATTTGCGAGCCCAGAAGAATGGTCCAACTTTGTTGCTTGGATCAAAATTTGATGAAGGTGGTACCTATGGTGCCCCATCGATTGTTGCAAATTTGCCCAACTTGACCCTGAATGCGTCTACTTCATTGAAAGAAAAGAAACTTGGTTCAGGGCCATCGGGCTATCCAAACAAGACTGTTGGCTCTGTTTCCCTTCCAATTCCACCTGCTTTCTCTCCCTCTGTTCGGAATTCTCTTGCACATCAACATCAAAGACTGCTCGGGGACGCAGAAAATGTGTTAAATCTCTCTCAGTCTCAACCTCAATATTGGCAAAGGCCACATCCCACTGGTCAACCATTAAGAAGTGATGCATTTCAGTTGTCTGGTAATGAGCACCAGGACTTGGTGGTTGAAGATGGTCTTATCAGCGTTTCCAGCGTCTATTCCCAGGAGTAAACTTCCAAGAACATTTTCCTTACCTACGTAGTTTCTGAAAAATTTTCTACTTATCTTTAATACCAATAAATCCTCTGTGGTGAAGGCTACTGGGTGCCTTAACACAAGCTCTTCAGAGTTCTGGCCTGGATCTTTCGCAAGCCAACATCGCAGTGCAGATCAATCTGGGGAAGCGTAGTAGCAGCAGACCTTCAACCACTGCTTCAAGTGCCAAGGTGTGTGATTTTATATGCGACTCAAAAATGATTTCTGGACTGAAAAAATATGCTGTTTCTGTATAGTAACTGCGTATCTGAGAGTCTAATGCATTTAGTAAACTTTGCATATGGTTGTTCAGACTATAGGTGGGCCATGAAAGACCGACTCATTTGGATCCAGTACATCTAGCCTCTATTTTGTGTTCACTTAGTACATCATATTACCTTTTAGTTTCAGGATCTTATGTTTGTTTAATTAATATTTTAACTATCTAATCTACCACATTCTGGGCCTCGGGGATAAAGAGTCTTGATCCCTACGACTGTAGATAACAATTTATGTTGCTTTGATTGATATGAACAATTGCAGTTTGATTGATCTCATTGCCTCTTTAGGTGAGAGACACTGGATGACATACTAGTCTGCAGCATAATTCGGATGGCTCTATATTCCACCGTTCTAGAAACCTTTAGTTGTATTCCCTTGTCATGCCCGGTTAACTGTAAATTTCTGATCTCCATTCTTGCGTTGTGGTAGGACCATGAAGAGCCTTCTACTAGTAATCACATTTTGATGCATTCGAGGCCAGAAAGTGGCTGTGGCGGAGACTCACAAAATGCTCGAAAGAGGCTGAAGACTGAAAGAGATCTGTAAATGAAGTTGCCGGTTTTGTGGTTGATTGGTAGGTCGATTGTTCCCATGTTTTGGTTCATTTCAGTGTACAATCCAGCGAGAAATTTCCTATTGACCGGCGATGAGGTGAAAATATTATGTACATAAAGTGGCCCTCCAGGTCTCTTTGTATGATCAACGAATTGTGCATTATTCTTTCAATTTGTATTTCTGTTGAAGAGCTTATAACATGGATATGAGAAGCTGCTCTCTTCAAGGCTTCCATGCCATGCTCGAAAGGCATTGTTCCAATGAAATAATCTCTCTCTCTCTCTCTCTCTCTTTCTCTCTCTCTCTCTCTCTCACACACACACACACACATGCGTACATGCACACGCACACGCACGGATATGCCAATCTCCTCTCTGCAAGCTACTTAGCTTGTCATTGTTTCCTCTCGTATGATGTTTTGTCTAATGCTGTGCTACATGAGAACTTCCTATAATGTCATTTGTATCTTTCCACACATGCTGGGCATATTGATGTGATCCAATTCTTTTTCTGTGGGAAGATTGCACCCAACAGAAGATCGAAGAAAGTTTATGTCCACGGTTGCCTGTCCGCAGCATATTATGAATGCATTGCACCTGGCATAGTTAGCAGTTCTTTACATGATTTAAACTTCGGTGCGATTTTCTACGTACATGACAGTTCTTTGTGGGGCTCGATTATCTTATAAAATGTTTGTGAACCACCGTGGGAATCTGACACGAGCACAATCTGGTCTTCTTCATGTTTGGGTCGTGTTCATGTTCATGTTCGTGTCCTTGCTTGACGGCAGAGTGCATTCATATATGCATCATGAGAGAGGTTGAAATTGAATTCGGAAGTTGATTTTGTTTCCACTGTTTCAGACGGACACGATTGGATTTCTTTTATTAGTTATGCTCGTCACGGATATGACACAGAACGCGTACCCTTAGAAGAGGACATAAACTTGTGTTATGTCCGTGTTAGGTTCAGGCCTAGTTGACAATTACCCCATGTTCCACAACGAAATCGGGTCTATTCAAAACCCATCGATAAAATGTACCAAGTTTGTACTCGGATCTGGATCCGGTCCAAAACCCCTGCCTTTCATAACCCTAACAAAACCCTTGCTGAATCTCCGACTCGGTCTGACAGAGGACGGAAGAAGGGAAGTGACAAAGCCTACCCTCCCCTGCGATCTCCAAAATGGTGAAATTTTGGGTTAGCATCTATGTGTGTGATACCATCGTCATATCACAACATTGGATTACAATGAGTTTTAATGGTGTTTCTTTTTTGTTGGTGATGCTAATTTGGGGCCCTTCGTCAGTTCCATCAGTACCAGGTGGTAGGGTGGGTACGCAAATCTCCTTTTCTATTCCCAGCATTGGTCTTTCATTGAGAGCCTTTGTTTTACGTGCAACGTCTTTTAGTGTTTCCTTTTTCTTCTGATGAGTACGTGTATCTTCGTGAATCTTGAATGTCTGAGTTGCGTCAAGCATCCTTTTTCTTCTGATGAGTTCATTATCTTGAGCCTGTAGTTTGGCTCTAGACGTTGCAGTCCTTCTGATTTGTGTTATTATTTTGGGTCCCATCCTTGAAAATTTATGCATCACATTGGAATAACTATTTTGATTAGATGGACCTTGGATTTCATCAGGTAGATCATAATTAGATTGTCTTTTGGTTTCTAGGATGACTCATTTGCTCTAGTTTATTTAGAATAGCCAAGCTTCAAAATTTTAATATATCTTGCACTTTTATTTGATGATACTAGATTGGGCTCGATAATAACGAGCTCTGATTCCTCTAATTCAGTAATCTGCCTTCTCAAGGTTTTCCCCGTGGTGAACCTGAGCACACATGGTGCACTCTTTATGTGAAGAGAATGTTGTTTCCCATGTTGAGTTCTCCTATTGTTATGTTCCTTTCTTGGTGATAGATTTTCCTTGTTTGAAGGAAGCTGGGGAATACGAATGACATCCTCTGGCTGAATTCTGTTTTATCTCTTACCGTTATTGGCCATACTTTCAGTATATTTATGAACTTGTGTGAGAACAATGGTTTTGGTTCAGGTACTTCCTGAGGAAGTTGAAGAAAGTGAAGAAGAGTAATGGCCAGATACTTGCAATTAACGAGGTATATTTCTTTCCAATTACAGTAACCAACTTTTTGCCATTCTGAATGGATGATGGAGATATTGTATGATGGTAATGCACACACACACGAGCACACACATACACACAAGTTATAGTTATGTCTGCTAGTTAGTACATGCTCTGTATTCTGGTCTTCAACATTTTGCAAAGAATCATTCTTACAAGTTGTGTGCTCTTCTCATGTTTGGAACATGTTGACATTTATTGGTGCATCATGCTTTCCCACCTCCATTTGTATCAGATCCCAATTTGGAAAATGTTGTTAAGATATTGCTATGAGCGGCTATTATGCTTCTACACATCAATGGGATCTTACTTTTACGGGTTTCAATTTTGTTGCAAGATATAGTTTCATGGACCATGGATGGGATGATATAGTGAAGATAGCGTGCATACTTCTGCTTTTTAGAGTATTCACATTGAAATTATAGGATATTTAATGTATCATTCACATAAAATTTTAAGTCTTAGTACTTCTGTTTATCATGAAAATTAGTTGATTGTTTGTTGTGAAATAAATTTGGTCTTGAACTCCATCCTGGAAATTATAAATTTGCACAAAGCCACATAGTTACTTGGTTTAAAGCTGTTTTTCTTTGTGAAGTATGTTTTTGTTGTGCGGTATATATCGGTAATGTGTTTATGTGTTTGAAGAGAATGTGGCATTTCCGGTTGTCTTCTTGCCGGATTCTGGCTTCTGTCGACCTCTGGTTCTTTGCCGTCGACCTCCGGTTTTTTGCTGTGTAGCTTCTAAGGTACACCTGCAGCGGAAGAACAAAGGTATGTGGTTTATCTGTTTGAGGTTTCCTCTCAGTGGGGTTTGTTTGGGAAGGTTTTCGGTATTCCGATGATATGTTGATATTGATGTTTTTTTTCTTCTTTTCTTCTGTATGCGTTGCTTTGAATTTATTGAGCAGCACATGCTCCTCCCTTCCCGGTTATCTTATTGGGCTTTCCTCTTCAGGAGCCCCTATAACCGGACTTTTATCGTGTATTTTGGTAACGGTCTGCCAGTTTCATCCTTTACCGCCATTATGACCATTCTTTCCGTAACCGTGACCACATATAATGACTTTTGTGCTGGGTTGCCGAGAAGGACCACTACCTTACATTTCTCATTTGGCCATTCGAGACAAGTGAATTGACATACTGGTTTTCCTCCCACTTTTGTTAGATTTTCCTAGTATTGTCATTTTATGATTGCTATTGCAATCACTATCCGTTGTGTGGTTATTTACCTACACAACTGTCAAACATATCTCAAACCCATGTTCACAACATATTTTGAGAAAAGCTCTTATGTTATGCCTTTAGTGAAGGGGTTTGCCAACCTATCATTTGTTGGCATGTATGAGATGGATGTTTCCTTTCTCGTAACCATATCATAAACGTTTATGATATTTAATCATTATATGCTTGCTTTTAGGGCTATCAGCTCCACTCTTGATAAGAGTAATTGTCGCGTTGTTGTCACAGTAAATGATAATAGGCTCGTCGGCTATTTTCATCTTTAAATCACGTAAAACGGCTTATCCGGACAACACTCATTGCAGTCATACAACAAGCCACATACTCAACTTCCTGTATATGCAATGTTGCACAACCCTGTTTCTTATATGCCTAAGAAACAACACCACCTCCAAATAAGAATATTTGCCCCGAGGTAGATTTATTGTCATCTAGGATTACTTTGATATCTACTCACAAGACCAACAATATTGTACACAACACAACATACATCAAGCTACCCACAACTTGTGCATGAGGAATGTTAGGCTTATCGTCTCCTTCACCGGGATAATCAACCTTACTTATTTTGACCCCTTTTGCAACGGGTGTAATAGCAGACTTGCATTCAGCCATTTCGATTTTCTTAAGGATATAGTCAATATCTCTCTCCTGACTTAGGCATAAAAGTTTAGATTCTCTATCTTGAGAGATCTTTATACTCAAGATATAGGATGTTTCCCACATATCCTTCATTTCGAACCTTGAGTTTAACCATGACTTGGTTTTGACAAACATCTCATTGTCATTCCCTATTAACAATATGTCATCTAAATATAATGATAAGATGACAAAGTGGCTACCACTATTTTAGACATACACACGGTGATCAAGTTCATTAGCCACAAACCCAGGTTCTATAATGGCATTTTGAAAAGTCAAATACCATTGACGAGATAATTGTTTCAGGCCATATAGGGATTTTCTCAACTTATATACTTTATCTTCTTGACCTTCAACTATAAATCCCTCGGGTTGCTACATATATATTATTTCATCTAAATCTCCGTTTAGAAAAGTTGTTTTTACATCTCTTTGATGTAAGTTCAAATCATAATATGCAGATATTGCTAGGATTATCCTAATGTATGCAAATTTTGCAATTGGGGAATATGTCTCAACATAATCTATCTCATTTTTTTGCGAAAAACCCTTTGCAATGAACCTTGTTTTAAACTTATCGATTGAATCATCAACCTTATATTTCTTTTTCAGAACCCATTTACAGCCTATGACTTTCCTTCCTTTTGGCAAATCAGCCAATTTCCAAACTTGATTTTTCTCAGTGGATTCAATTTTCTCATCCATGACTTTCCCCTAATATGTTGCTTCCGATGAGTTCATAGCTTGTTGATAAGTCAAGTTATCAGTCAACTTATTTAAATCTATCGAATTACACACTTCTTCTGCAAGATAAGTGTGATAATCCTTTAAGTAGGACGGTGTGACCATAGGCCTTTTATGTCCACTTAAAGTTTCGGTTGTTTCAGGAAGGTCTTCTATGGGTTCATATGATGATTGATCTAGGTTTACTAGATCGTCAGTATATTCATCATTATTTTTCAGGATGTCATTCTTAGTATCTTCTAAGAATTTAACATCTCTGCTCTTTATTTTGAACCTTTAGTATATCTGATGAATATACACCTCAAGGACCTACTGTCTAGCTTATCTCTAGACTGATCAAGGATTTTTACATGTGCAATAAATCCCTACCTCCTCATATAAACTTAGGTTGAGTTTTCTCCCAAACCACATCTCATATGTTGTAGTGAGTACAACTTGACATGGTACTCTATTTAGTATATATACTGTTGTACTTATTGTTTCTTCTCAAAATATCCTTGGTAGAGAGGCATCAATCAATATTGACCTTGTCATATTTAGTAAGGTCCTGTTATATATTTGAGCTACACCATTTTGTTGAGGTGTTATAGGCATTGTATTTTACTTTGTAATACCAAAGTCTTTACAAAATTCAAGAAATTCTGCAGTTGTATATTCACTACCTCTATGCGATCTTAAGACTTTGATTAAATGTCCCAGTTGATTTTCAACTTACTGCTTATATTCTTTAAAAGCTTCTAGTGCCTCAAATTTATGTACTAAGAGATATAAATATGCATATCTCGAGTAATTATAAAATAAACTCTTATGCCTCAAATTTGGTTCACATAAATTCGTGTGAATGACCTCCAACAGGGTTGTTGCCCTTGTTGACTCTTTTGGAAAAACTTTCCTTGTCATTTTTGCTTGTATACAAGCTTTACACTTGTTGAAAGTATTTTCCTCAAATCTAAGCATTAAGTCAAAGGTGGATAATTTCCTCAACTTTTTCAAACTTATATGCCTTAGGTGTTTATGCCATGCATTCACATCAACATTAAAAACACATTCAATACAAGCAGAAGAATTTTCATTTTCATTATCATTTAGTTTGAACAGTCAATGTTTTACATCAAATTCTCTAGAGAATAATATTCTTCCATGTTTCCTCACAGTCACCTTGCCAATAATAAACCTGATCTCAAAACATTTCTTTACTAAGGTAGGGACCGAAACCAGATTACGTCTTATTGATGAGACAATCAATACAATCGGTTTGTCTTGTACAAAGATCTTAAAGGACCCAGTACCCAAAACATTTGAGAAAGTGTTTTTTCTCAAAAGGACAGAGATAAATTTGTCTTTTGACACAATGGTAGTATTGTAATAAGCTGAATCGGGAAGGGAAATAATGTAAATCAATAGCTCGGTATTTCATAATTTTTATAAATTGTCGGAGGGTAAAAACCAACTTTTTGCTTGAATAAGGGCAAAACAGTCTTTTTACCCAAAAATATCTAGATATTTTTGTAATTTTGTGCAGTGATAATCTTGTAAAATTTAAAAATCGGTCGGGGCATAACAAACTTTTTAGTCCGTTGCTCGAGGCGGTTTTCAAAAACCGAGAGCGGTTTCAAAAAACTGGTGGTTTTAGCCCACGGTTTTCTGGGTGCTTTAAAAGCCCGGAGGAGAGAGAGAGAGGGAATAACTGGCGTTCCGCCTCCTGACTCGCGGCCCTCTACCGCTGGTTTCGATCGTTCCGCCTCTTGGCCTGTTGCCCTCTGTCGTTAGTTTGATTGTTTCACTTCCTGGCCTTGGCCACTCGTGGCCTTCGCGGTTGTTGCCGTTGTTCTCATACGGGTGTCCTTTAGCCACCCGCGGCCTTTGCCATAGTTCTACTGCGGGTGTCCTTTTGCCTTTGGCTACTCATGGCTTTTGCTACAGTTCTGTTGTGGGTTTTTTTTTCTTTTTGGCCGATCTCTACCCTGTCTTGAATCATGCAGGGTTGCCCTCTACCCTGTCACGACTCATACTGAGTTCTCTACAATTTAAAAAAAATAGGAAGCTCTCCTGTTCTTTCTGGGTTTTTTTTATATGTAATACTAATGCGTACCTGTTTGCAGGGTCAAGAACGAGGCTCTGATACCAATTGTGGCATTTCTGATTGTCTTCTTGCCGGATTTCGGCTTCTGTCGACTTCTGGTTCTTTGTCGTCGACCTTTGGTTCCTTGTTGTATAACTTCTTAGGTATGCCTGCAGCGGAAGAATAAAGGTTTGTGGTTTATCTGTTTAAGGTTTCCTCTTAGCGAGATTTGCCTGTGAAGGTTTTCGGTATTCCGATGATATGTTGATATTGATATTTTTTTTTCTTTTTTGTCAGTATGCGCTGCTTTGTATTTATAGAGCAACGTGTGCTCCTTTCTTCTCGGTTTATCCCACTGAGCTTTCCTCTTCAGGAGCCCCTATAATCGGAATGTTACCGTCTATTTTAGTAACGGTTCGACGGTTTCATCATTTACAACCGTAATGGCCATTCTTTCCGTAATCATGACCACATATAATGGTTGGATGACCAGTCCAACATATTCTGTGTTAGGTTGCCGAGAATGGCCAGTGTACATTGAAAACTTCCAAAGTTGATTTTGGCTGCGTTAATTTCCAGATCTTTGATAAGAAACCAACAAATGTCAAAGAACTATGGAATTTGGCTGCGATACCAGAGCAGGACTGGTTACAACATGTACAAGGAATATCGAGATACCACTCTTAATGGTGCGGTGGAGCAAATGTACGATGAGATGGCTTCTCGACACCGAATAAGGTTTCCATGCATTCAAATAATCAAAACTGCAACTGTACCAGCTAAGCTCTGCAAGAGGGAGAGCACAAAGCAGTTTCATGACTCCAAAATCAAGTTTCCTTTGATTTATAAGAAGGTTAGACCTCCTAGTAGGAAACTGAAAACCACTTTCAAGGCATCAAGGCCTAACTTGTTCATGTAGGTTCTAAAATGAAGTAGTTTTCTATTTGATTGACGTTGAAAGGTTTTTTCTGCATAATTCTTTTCGCTTCTTTAAGCAGAATGAACAAATTCTGTTTCCTCTTTTACATGTAATCCATTGACATGTTTTAATTTCTAATATTTTGTTTGATCGTTTGCAACTTGAGTTTTCCATTTCTGATCAGTATTATAGTCAATTATATAGAGAACGCGGCATGCTATATAGACGCAGACAGTAGTGTCTCTGCCGCCCAACCACCGCGGAGCGTCGTCCCAGTTCTCTCGCGTCCTGCACCGACGCAAGATGGGGTCCCGTAAAGGGTCCCCTTCAAGCAAGCACTAAGCATCCGAAAGCCTAGGAAACATCAATGAAACCAACCATGGCACGAAGCTAGGGAGGCCTACACAGATGCACCCGCTTGCCCTCCGAGATGACCGCACCAGCCAATCATCCGGTAGGGTGAAGGTAACGAACAAGGCAACCATTCTGTGTAACGCATTGGATAGAATCACACAAATCCATAACGTGTCGATCCTCCAGCCGTAACCCAAGGAAAGACAAATGATAAGTCAAACACCCGAACGACCCGTGGCAACCACACCACCACCAAGCTGCCAGCTGATGAGGCCAACATAACTCATGCACCAAGACACGTTCAGGATGCATGTTGAGGCCGACCAGCCACCCGCAAACAATGAGAATGGCCAAGACATGTTGAATGCGAGAACGGAAGGGACTGGTCCGATATGCTTTATCCATACGACCGTGGAGAGGCCATGTAACCATCCGAACCATCCAAAATTTGCCCTACTATGATTTGCCTCTCCATATATATGCAACATGTGATATCCCCCCATCACATTTATGTGAACATGAAAATCAAGATACTTTTTATGGTCAAAATTCACTACCAAGATTTGCCTTCTCATATATATATATATATATATATATATATATATATATACATATGCAACAGGTGATATCCCATCATCTACCACAATTTGCCTCCCTATATATATATATATATATATATATATATATATATATATATATATATATATTCAACAGGTGATATCCCATCATAGAAAGAACATAAAAAACGCAGGAAAAATGAGATCTTTTTTTGGCCGAAACACACTACCAGAATTTGCCTCCTTATATATATATGCAACAGGTCATATCCCTCATTATAGAAGGAACACCAAAAACACAAAAAACGAGATACTTTTTCTGGCTGAAATCATAAGCATTTCACTACCGGTATCATCCGTACTGCTTGGTGCGGTAGAGAAGGAAAACTCAATACCGAGGCACGACAACACCCCACGGGGTCAACCGATAGGCCGAACCACGTTAGGAGCACCGTGCCGAAATTGTCATGTGAGACAAGAATGCTAAGGGATTGGTGCGAGATGTATTACCCAAGCCAACCGCGGAGAGGCCTTGCACACATTCGTACCAACAAGCCATCTAGGATTTGCCCCTCCCTATATATGAGACGGGTGATGTCTCCCCCGCGCCACCACCATCATAGAACACCAAAAATGGAGATACTTTTTCCTGGCCTAAACTCGCTATCAAAATTTGTCTCTCCATATATATATATATATATATATATATATATATATATATATATATATATATATATATATATGTCACGGTGAATTGTTTGTTGGCATTTTTGCTTTTAGTTAAAACCCTCTACGAGGGAAGAGCCCCGAACAAACCCATGTAAGCACGTTGGGGCCATGCACTCCTTTTCCGCTATCAATAGACGTTATGTTTTCAAGATGGTTTCATGCGTCAAGTACCTATCTCTTAAGTGATTTTAAGCTAAGTGGGGTGAGTGGAACGGGTGCCTTTGCATGCATTGCCTTAAACGTTTTCAAGGATTTTCAAACACATTGTCTCTTTGCCTTTGCCGTTTTGAGTGAGTGAGTCTCTGAGTGCCAAGGCATCGGCACACTTGGTACTTGGGGGAGGGACTCTTACGCGCCCTTTTGGGAGACGGTGGCCAAACTCCAACACCAAAGTGAAATCCGCTAAAGCTTGCTTGGCCCCGAGGCCAAGCGTCGGTCATGGAGAGCCCGTTAGCACGCTCCGGCGCACCTGACGACGGTTACCCCGTGATTATATATATATATATATATATATATATATATATATATATATATATATATATATATATATATATATATATATATGCAACCGGTGATATTCCCCCCATTATAGAAGGAACACCAAAAAAGAAGGAAAAACGAGATACTTTTTTTGGCCAAACCGGAAGCATTTCATTACTGGTACCATGCGGTAGAGAAATTTCACTATCAGTATCGCGTGGTGGAGTAGAGAAGGAAAACTCAACACTGAGGCATGGTAACACCCCACAGTCAACCGATAGGCCGAACCACCATAGTAGGAGTACCGTGTTGGAACGACTATCGCCAGATAACACCTACCAACATATGGGGCACGTACCAATAGGGTAACACCACTAGTAGATGAACACCTATCTGTAACCCGTTAAACTGCGAACTGTACATAGCCTTTTTGGCTCCCTTGTAAAAACTCTCATTTTGAGGGAAGACACCCCAACTAAGTAAATTCCGCGTGTGGGTGCACGCACTCTCGCCTCTGCTATCAAAATTCTCCTTGCCTTCAAGTTTCCTGCTTTCAAGTTTCCGTGCACTTGTGATCAAACCGCCTCCTTGCCTTTGCCGTTCGTGTGAGTGAGTCTCTAAGTGCCAAGGCGTCGGCACACTTGGTACTCGGGGGAGGGACATCTCACGCACCCTTTTGGGAAGTCGGTGGCCAAACCTCAATACTCAGGTAAAATCCGCTAAGGCTTGCTTGGTCCCGAGGCCAAGCGTCGGTCCCGAGAGATCCCGTCAGTGTCTAGCGACGGTTTACCCGTGACAAAAGTGGTATCAGAGCTGTAACGATCTCGCTACCTCATGCCATCAAGCTCTTCTGCGATGGATCTCAAGTTTGGAAGAAGCCCCGCCCCATCACAGGACCAAGAAACGGACAAGGGTCGCAGGAGGGACCGCTCGGCCGAAAAGGCCACTATGGACAACCGGCTACGTAGACTGGAAAATGACGTAGCCAACGTTGAAGTCAGCCTCGAAACCTTGAGGGATGACGTATTCAACATCCGAACTTTCGTAACACAGGAGTTCGAGTTGATGCGTGGCGCTATCAGCCTCTTCAAGAAAAACTGGGGCGAAACACTAACGAATCTGGAAGATCGGGTGGAAGAACTCTCTACCCGCTGTGTTAGCCGCGACGGGAACAATACGGCCGTTGAACAAAGGCTAGAAGCCCTCGAGGCGCACTGTGGGACACTCGATCGTGCTATTGCAAGCGGGGCCTTAGCAACCCCCTTGCATGATGACATTACCCCAAAGCCTAATCCGTACTTAGGAGACCGAAGTGCCAAGGACCTCGACAACTTCCTTTGGCAAGTAGAAGAGTACATCAAGGCACGGGATATTCGACGAGAGGACAGAAGGATCGGTGCGGCAACATCGTTCCTGAAGGGAGATGCCCTTCTTTGGTGGAGACGACTCTCCACAGACGTCGATCGGGGACTCTGCACCATCGACACATTTGAGGACTTTAAACGGGAGATACGGAGGCAATTCCTTCCCGAGAATCCGGAGTACTTGGCTCGGAAAGACCTCATGCGGTTGAAACACGAGAAGTCCATCCGCGACTACATCAACAAGTTCACCTCCCTCATGCTGAACATCGTGATCATGGCAGAAGCAGATCGTTTCTTCTTCTTCATGAACGGACTGACACGTGAGGCGAAGCGTGAGCTACGACAGATACGGGTGAAGGACTTGGCCTCGACCATCAGTACGGCAGAGCGCCTGACGGATGATGAACCGCGGAAGGATGAACGCCCCTACAGGCCCTATAGTCCAAAAAAGAAGCCTGCATACTACAATGGTGGCACGACGCCATACAACAACACGCCAAGGGAGAGTGCGCAGAATGGAGGGGACGAACGCAGGCCGCCCTAAAATGAACAAGCAGGAGGTCGGCCACAACGCGATAAAGGCAAGGCCGCCCTCCGATGTTATATTTGCCAGGAGAACCACTATACGCGGGATTGCCCCACAGCATCATCCTCCCAGCGGGTGAACGCAATGGCTGTGGCGGAGCTGCAGAAAGTGGAAAACAAGGGTGAGGACCATGTGCATTTTTGCGGTGCACGCCAAGTCTTCAAAGGAAAGGACCAGCGCAACTGGGTGTCAATGCTGAGGGAATAGGATGGATTGTTCTATGTCAGGGCGCGACTGAAGGGGACAGAGGCCCGGGTCATGATCGACTCGGGAGCTTCGCACAACTTCGTGTCTCCAACAGAAGCAAAACGGCTAAGACTGCATATTACTGGGACTAACGCCTACATTAAGGACGCGCTGGGCAAAGTAAATGACGTCAAGGGGGAGGCAAACAAAGTCGTCCTCGTGATTGAAGATCGGCGCACTAGAGTGAACTTCTTTGTGGCAGACGTTGAACATCCCATGGTCTTGAACAGAAGATGCGCGCCCCAACCTCAAGGAGCAACGTCTCTACTTCGACGCAGACAGTGACCGATATAACACCTCATCTTCAACGTCAGGCGAGTCAAATGAGCTACGACTCTCTGGCCTCAAGATCCTCTGACCTTGCACGACCCCAACAGGCAACAAAGGGACAGCGCTCACTGTTGCTGCCCCAACAACTCACACAAAAGGGACAGTGTTAACTGCGACTGCCCCTTCAACCAGCTCCAAAGGGACAGCGATCACTGCGGCTGCCCCATCAACTTGCAGGAAGGGTACGCTCGATTCATCGACATTGCCCCAAGCCCCACGGAAGGTGCAAAGTTACCGCGATGCATTGATGCGGTACACCACACGCCCTGAAGTGGAACAGGCACGATCAAGCAGCCACTGGCACGGGGGATGGCTAGGACATTGCTGTTGCCGAGGGCGGCAATGATTTTGGGTGGGGGAGAATGTAACCCGTTAAATTGCGAACTGTACATAGCCTTTTTGGCTCCCTTGTAAAAACTCTCATTTTGAGGGAAGACACCCCAACTAAGTAAATTCCGCGTGTGGGTGCACACACTCTCGTCTCTGCTATCAAAATTCTCATTGCCTTCAAGTTTCCTACTTTCAAGTTTCTGTGCACTTGTGATCAAACCGCCTCCTTGCCTTTGCCGTTCGTGTGAGTGAGTCTCTGAGTGCCAAGGCGTCGGCACACTTGGTACTCGGGGGAGGGACATCTCACGCGCCCTTTTGGGAAGTCGGTGGCCAAACCCCAACACTCAGGTGAAATCCGCTAAGGCTTGCTCGGTCCCGAGGCCAAGCGCCGGTCCCGGGAGAGCCCGTCAGCGTCTGGCGACGGTTTACCCGTGACATATCGACATATTGGCATGTACTATCAAGGTAACACCATAGGCAGACAAAGTAGGGTAACACCACAGGCATATGAAAACCTACCGACGGAGGGGCATGTACTGAAAGGATAACACCATAGGCATATTGGACAAGGTAACACCACAAGCATACGGACACCTATCGGCAGGGTAACGCTGTAGACAAATGTACACCTATCGGCAAGGTAACATTGTATGGAGACGGACACCTACTGGTAGGGTAATGTCGTAGGCATATAGACACCTACCGATAGCGTAACCCCACAGGCAGATAGACACCTACCGATAGGGTAACACCGTAGGCAGACGAACACCTACTGAAAGGGCAATGCCGCAGCAAACATACACTTACTAAAAGGGTAACACCGCAGGTGGATGGACACCTATCGACAGGGTAACACCACAAGTAGGCAAACACCTATCGGCTAGATAACACCATGGGCAGACAAACACCTATCAGTAGGGTAACACCATGGGCAGACGGACACCTATTACTAGGGTAACACCACACGCATATGGACACCTACCGATAGGGTAACACCACAGGCATACAGATACCTACCAGCAGAATAACACCACACGACACCTACTCACACGATAACACTGAATGCCAAGTGGTGATGAACCGACAAGGTAACACTAAGTGAGAGGGTAATACAACACCGCATGGCTATACCAAACGAGGCTTCAATGGAAAACTGCCTAACTACACCAAAGTGGATGTTGCACCAAAACCGCCTAGCTACATCAAAAGACATGGTAACACCAAACCAAACCAAACGGTGCACCTAAACAACTTGGCCCAAACAAGATGGTAACACCAAAATGAATGGTTTGCCCAAACTTATTGGTGTGCCGAAACTGGATGGTAAAATTGAACTGATTGGTTTGCCCAAATTGAATGGTGCACCCGAACTAGATGGCAAGACCAAATCGCCTTACTACACCATATAAGAAAATGAGTGGTAATCGCCCAAACCGAGTAGTTCGCTCAACTAAGTGGAATGGTGCACCCAAACTGCCTCGCTAGACCATAACGTTAAACTAAATAGTGTGCCCAAACGGAATGGTTCGCCCAAACTGAGTGGTGTGCGCAAACGGAGTCAGCCAAGTCACACTTGGAAGTTCGGCTAAGGCATGAACCGAAGGCCCCCCATATGACTTAGCCAATTCGCCTAAGGCATGGAATGAGAACCCCCATTTGGGTGCAAGTTAGCCAAGTTACACTCCGAAGTTTGGCTAAAGCATGATTTGAAAACCCCATGTGACTTAGCTAGTTCGCCTAAGGCATGGAACGAAAACCTCTTCTTTGTGTTAGCTAACTTGAAATTTTTTGATGGGAAAAGTTGGGAAAGGGAGGGATGAATCGATGCGACAAGAGGCTGAATCTCAATGGATCATGGCAGCAAGGCCACTCTGCCACTTATAATACCTCGAAGAGCTCGGTATTGTTATGTATTGCCACTAACTCTCCATGTCAGGATTGGGTAATTTGCATGCCAGTTGCCTTCCTTGAATGTGGTAGCTGTTTCTCAGGCTCCCTCTCCGCGATTGAATACTAATTCTCTGTCACCCATCACTACAATGGTAGCCCTCTATCATACCATCGAAAGTTGATAGGGCAGAAATTTGAATGATGTGTCATTGATGCTAAGGTCGTGTGATCCATTGAGTTATCATGAATCACCGTAACATTGGGCATAGCCCGGCCTTTTATCTAATAAATGTGTCCCTTCTAGGAGTTGGGGGTTGGTGCACGTATTAGCTCTAGCTTTACTACAGTTACCTGAGTAGTGAGTACCATCAAACAAACTATAATTGATTTAATGAGCCATTGATAGTTTTACGGTCTGAACTTGTTCATACTTACACATAAATGGCTTAATCTTTGATACAAGCATAATTATTACTGGCAGGATCAACCAGGTAGCACCCATCGAAGACACCTGCATAGGTGCAGGCGTTGAGTGCATGGTTGTCAAGATCCTGATTTAGATCTTAATCTTAGATCATCTAAAGACTAAAAGATCCCAAAATTAAGGTAGGATCCCAATTTGTAAGATCCTAGTGGGTTTTTTTATCTTGATACTAAGATCCTTAAAATCTTTGGATGATCTCATTACCTAAACTAAACAGCTTAACAAAAACACCTTGTAACCTTAAAAAACATCGTCACGATCTTATCTTGGTTTTACTGCTTTCCCAACTAATTGTTGACATAACCCTTTCTTACTTTTCACTGCATGAGCCAACACTTTATTGCTGTACACTAGAGGTTGACTTCACTTGGCTTAGAAAAGAGCTCATCTATGGGGAAGCGACCCTTCTTCTTGATTAGAGTCCTTGATGTACAATCCATGATTTATGTTCCAAGCTGAAGAACTTGCAAAGTGTGCATCTTGACCGGAGGCAACAAGAGGTATTGTTATCTTGTGCTCTGGCAAGAAGCAGATCAATCCAAACCAACCACTAGTTTTCTTTTGCTTTGATTTGCATCCAGATGAACACATTTTCCATGTAGTGCTTGCCAGTAAGATACAGGCAATGGTTTACTTACTACACACAAGTATCCATGAGGTCTGAACCCAATTGCACTCAACAGTCGAGTAAAGTGGCACAGTGTATAACTCGGTTTTGAGTCTCTATGCGGCCTAGCCGAAACTATATTATATCAACAATTCAGATAACAAAGGATGTTGTTGCTTATTAATCTCAATCCTTGCAACAGATCCACCTACGTCCCCGGAGTTGAACCACGATCGTCAAGGGCCATGTGCAATTAAGAAACGCTACCTCAAAGAATTGTAATGGACAATTGGACATTAAAAGGGCAGCTGAGCCTCAAAGCTTTTGCGGTTCCGTTCCAGTTCCATGTATCAAGGAGCTAAACTGGAACCAAAACTAAAGATTCCAAGCCGTTCTTTTGGTTCCGGTTTTGAAACCCTTCTCTTTGTTTTACAAAATTTTCAAATGAACTTGAAACTAACCAGGAACCACACTGGTGAAACCGGAATCGGACCAAGAGGTGGCGAATTTAACCGGAACTGTCGGTTTGGAATCAGCTGTCCTGTTTTACCCGAACTGCAGCTTACAAATAATAGAAAATACAATGGTGACATGGAGCAGGATACATATTCTTTTGACCTTTGACGCCTTTTAATTTAGATATTAGAGCCCCGGACTACTAATCAACTTCATGGTAAAGCAAGTTAAGCTGCTTTTAAGCATAAGAAGCGACCCCTCTCCTGGTTAAGGGGTTCGACTCGAAAGAATCTTCAAGTTAAAGGTCACAAGCACGATACATGTAAGAATCTGCCTAAACTCAGCTTGC